>VZTN01035270.1:52760-79963 GCA_013400515.1 Erpornis zantholeuca | reverse complement strand
AAAAAAAAAAAAAAAAGAACAGCGAAAGATCTTCCTTCTGCAAGAGACAAGAAGTAAAAAGGCAATAAATACAGTGCTTGTGCTCAGTAATCACAGAAAAAACAGTTTTTACTTTCCAGTTTCAGGATCTGACTCAAAACTCCATTGACTTAGTGTGCGTATACTAAGTGAATTTGTGAATTCGTGGATTTTATGCTGCTATGTTTTTCCTATGACTGGAAGTTTAAAAATTTCACATTAAGTAGCTCAATGTGTATAATGTGTGCATGTGTGTGCACTACTAATGTGTAGTGTGTGTATTTTGCACAGGGAAGCACTTTGCATAGCAGCTGGCTGTGTTTAAAGTACAAATGACAATTCAATCCATGTAGCAATTAAGCTTTTCTTATCACATGGAGCCTTCTAAAAATAAACTAGTGCATTTATATGTGTAGAATATGTATATCATATATAAAATATATATAATTTATATAACTAATGTGTGTATACATTTTGTGTGTTAATATATATCATATACATGTGTATAGATATTCTTCTGATTAATTAGATTGGTAGACAGGCAGATAGAGCTCTTTACAGCCAGTGACTGAGTTAATAACAAACAGAGAAAGATTTAGTATAGCTGAATGCTTTTGTGTGGCTTTGGTCAAATTACTTAGAAGTGGAAATAATCAGTGGTTGAATGAAGCGAGAGGCCTGATACACACTGGAAAACCTCCATCCTCTGTCAGATGTTTTACAACTGTGATGAATGAGTTTGGATAAATAACACAAACATGTGTTAAACAAGTTCAGGCCGAGTTCCGCATAGTATGGTAAACAGAAATTGTGCTTAAGGAATGTTTGAAAATGTAAATGCCTTGTAGGGTGGTATGGTGGGAGCAGTGTGCAGAAAGCCTTTCCTTTTACCCTGGAAACTTACAAACTTGCCTGGAAGCTGCCCTGGCCCAGCAGAGATGGGGCTGTATGGAAAGGAACCCCATAGCCTGAGTGACTTTTCATTTAAATTATTTGTTTTAAAAATTGTTGATTTGGAGAGGTTGAGTGGGCAGGAAATCATTCCAAGTGAGGCTAGGAATGCTCAAATGTCTCTGTCACTTCTGTCTCTGCAGACAGTGAGAGGTGAAGAGCTGGTGCCCCAGTGGGCAGCACACCATTACTTCGAGAGGCATCAGCCAGCTTTTTTTCAAAAGGGAAAATGTGTTGCCAGAGCAGTGCTTCTCTCCAGCTGCTAATGCACTTAACCAAATGTACTGATTTCCAAATAGAACTCAGAGGACCATCTAGCACAGAGGTGTGTAGTTGTTGTGTTTGTTAATGGGGGTGAAATGATTGTTCCAATATTTGTTTTGTATTCCCTCTCAGAGATCCAACTGTACTGTTCTGGATCCTACAAGCATCATGCATTTTGTTTGTGGAAAATCTAAGATGTTTTTCATCTATGAAAATGAAGTTTCTGCCTGATTAACATGGTCTTTTATCAGTAATTTCCTGATCTTAATACATGTAGCTTCAGACACCTGCCTTCACCCTAAACATAGTATTTGGAAAGTGGAGACATACCCTATTTTTACAGCATTTTTATATGGATGTGAAACACCTAAGTACTTCCGTTGTTAAGTCTTTGCAGTCTGATGTGCAGGTCCTTAAGAGAGTACAAAGGTGTCTGCATTTGTGAAAAAGTATTTTGTATTCCCCAGAGTCTGAGTGGTAATCAAAGACTGTAGCCGAAGGACACGGAGGTTGCTCTGGAGCACAGGCCAGCAGCAGCGCTCTCTTGCAGGGCTGCTGTGTGCGCCACGTGAAGCTCGGGGCTGTTGGCTGCCCCGGGGTGTCACCTTCCTTCCTCCGGTGGTAAGCTGGTCGGGCTGCCTGCGCCGCCTTCCTGGGATGCCTGCTTTGGTCCCTCTTGCTGTAGGACATGGGACAGCAGATGGGGCAGCGATGTGCCAGCGTGTCCCAGGAGATGGCGAGGCACAGGGTGCAGCAGCAGTAGGAATGCTGAGAAGTGAGTTGTGCAGCAGGTAGCGGGGATCTCCGAGCCCCCCCTGCCTTCTGGCCGTGTGCTTGATCTGGCATCTGCAGCAGATGAGAGTCATGCGCTGGCACGGATTTAGCCTGGGATCTTAGTGGTTCTGTTCCAGTTTATTTGTGGGGTTTGCTTTTCAGTTGCCAAAATGGTGCATTTTTCATGTGTCCCAGCAATTTCAGAGTGATGGGAAACTTGCTGACCCTGAATTACTTTGACATCTGCTAAAAGTATTTATGCTGCAGTCTTTCCTTCTGCACATCTGATATTTCTTCATTCTCCCTTTGTTCCAAATCCATCTCTGTTAATTTAATTTCTGTTAATTTAACTATATCCTTCAAGTATTCTAAAGAAGCATCTTTCCAAAAACCCTAAAATGCATCAAGACACATGGGAAAAGGCAGTTTAAGTTATTAGAACAAAGCTGGTTAATGAGCTTATTGTTTTTGACTGAGATCACGTCTGCTAGGAGCTATGAGACTATTACTTAAGGGATTGTTCTTTGTTGTGTGACTGTAATGCTAAAGCAAAACCAAATCTTTGTCTATTGAAATGCTCTTTCTCTTCTTTACTCAAAATCAGTAAAGCCTTAGTTATTTTCAGGCAGTAATTGCTGTGTCTGGGTTTACACATTTAAAGATGTGAATTGATTAGAGGATGTACGCAAGAACAGGAAGGTGTAGAAAAGATGAGCTACAAGTTCCTAACACAAGGAAGAGGCTGTTATATGGAGATACTGCAAGAGTTTCAGACTGAGGAGGTCTGCATATTGAATTTAAATTATTAAAAATTGTTTTAGAAATCAATATTACCATCACTAAATGTAATGAAAAATTGAAATAAATATCCTGAAGATGCTATGGCATTTACATTGGAATGCTTTGCTTATTCTCTTTTTAAATTTATTTTGCCATAAAAAATCCTGAAGATGAAGCTCCACTGGATTTAGCTGCCACCTCTAGAAGCTTTCCAGAAGAGATCTTTGTGATTGTGTGGCTGATGTCTCTGAGGGACACTGAAGTACAAGTAAATACTAATCCTTAATATCGATAGTGTGTCTCAGTCACAGGCACATCTGCTAGCTTTGGTGTGTGAGGATTTTGTGGTGGATTCTTGGTCTTAGCCACTTCAAATAGTCAAAAAAATCCCTAACACTTAGTTGGAACCAGTTGCCTCCAGCAGCATGGCTGTGAGACTGGGAAGTCTCACATGCACATAGGCAATGCAGGCTCAGGTGTTTAAAAATGCACACACCTTTGTAATTGCTAGCTGCAAGCTGAAGAGAAGCAGCTTTATCAGGTTTTCAGCATGAACTGCTGCTGCTGCTCTTTTGCCCATTGCCTTGCTATCAGATGAATGGTATCGTCTTTGCTTTCCAAATTTTTGAACAAACTGATGCTTCAATCAGTGCTTGCAGTTAATTAGGAGGCTGCATCCTCTGAAGTGAAAGGATGGTTAAATTCTGATGCACTTCCTGAGGGTGGACTTAGGATCATTGCAACAACTTGGTCTTGGAGGTAGCATTTGACATATTTTGTCATGTGTTATGCAACAGAAAAACTTAATATGAGCTTTAAGCTCAAGAGCTCCTTCAGGTTCTTGGCACAAAGCTGTGATGTCTTTGTGCTCAGACATTTTGCCTTTTGCCAAGCTGTCAGCACAGATAAGGCATCCATAATTCAAGGGATAGTGAGGGTGTGCCTAATTTTTTTGTCTTTTTTTGGCGATGGGTTGCTATAATTTTCTTGTTGCTCTTTGTTTACTAATACTGATTGAACATGCAGAGCAACATGTTGGCACTGTGTTTAAAACAGAATAAAACCAGAAAACTCAAATCATGACTAGCATGTTCTTATTAAATATTTCTAATCCAGGAGGCACTGGCTGATGTGCTTGTTCAAGCACAAGGTCAGCAACTCAGAGACCAAATTGTAAACTGAAACAAACATTAAAGATTGGTCTCCACATACTTTTTAAAATTATGGTTTAGCCTCAGTTTTGCTACAGTAATCTCTAAAGAAGCAGTAAGTTCTTCTATATTATTTTCTTTTCTAGCAATTTTCCCCAGCCCCTTTCTCTTGAATTATGTAACCTATATTTTAGTATAACAACTACTTTCCTTCTGTATTACTCTCTAGGGAACAATTTGCATTAGCAGGGTGATGAACAAGATGACCTCTCAAGTATTTTCCATCACCACTTGCTCTAATACAGTGCTGTAATATTTGACCTTGTTATGCAGCCTTTTCCCTTTTGTAACCCTTTGACTTTTACAGAAGAGCAGTCATAGCATTTTTTGGACATGCAGAAGTGCCTTCCTTTGAAGCTGTCAACCCAAAGTACTGTTTCCTGCACTTCAGAACTAAAGAGCATATTAGTGCCTTTTGCATTCAAGTGGAGAGGACCTATATAAATAAATCACTGTAGGGAAGTACACTATGGTGCCTGTTCCATAGCTGGAATAAGTAGGCTGAAGAGGTAGAGGCTCTTTATTTTGTTAATATGTTGGAAAAGCTGTAACTTTTGAATATGGCTTTTTATTTCAAGGAAGGAAGGAAGACTGAGCTGATTGAGCAGTTTGTTCTCTGTGTGTAGAACTACATAGTGTCCCCATGGGTTCAAAGGTATCAGTAGGCATCAGACTCCCTGGGAAATGTAACTGTTATTGCAAAGAGAAATTCTGTATCCTAGCTTTAAAAAATCAGAAAGGATACATAAGAGAAGTAATTTGGAACTGGAAATAAAGCTGTGGTGATAACCAGATGGGAAGTGGATTCAGAGTTGTCTTGCTGTTCCAGTCACAGTTTTTCTCTCATAGAGGGCGGAAAAAGCTTTTTGTGGCACTGGCCTGCAGTATTTTCTCCAACCAGACCCTGAAAGCCAGTTCTAAAAAACGAACACCCCATGCATTTTCTTTATCTATCCAGATACAACTAGTTTTAAAAGCCTGGGGGTTTTAATCATGGAAATTCACTAGCTATTCAAGTTTCTTGGGATTGTTGATGTGGCTTTCTGTGCAGTTAAGTGATTCCTTGGTGACCCTGAGTTTTAATGTCCCAGTCTGATTTTTACTTCGTAAGTTATGTAAAACCTGCTGTTGTGGGCTCCTGCTGTTGGGCTTTCTCATTGCTTATGCCCTTTTTTCCGCAGCAGCAACTGACACAGGTTCCTGCAGTAGAGAACTGGGAAAACAGGAGTGAGCAGAGAGATACTAAATTAAGAGGAAAAGTACCAGGTCTTTTTGTCGGGCAGCTTCACCCTGCTCTCAGCCTACATCACCTTATATATTCTTTCTTTTGCTGATGAGCAAGCAGGGCCTTAATACGCTAAGTAATTTAGAAATGGAAACAGTAAGCACAAGTTTTGACACCATCAGTTTTTAAGATCTTAACATAACGCAGTGCAACCTACAGAGAGCACCATCTTCCATAGCTGTAAATGCCTGGATCCAGCAGATGAAGACTAAGGTTTCCTTTTGCACTTAACTATATAAACACTTGCTGCGTTTTAACATCTCCCTTTAGTGTAAATTATTGGCATTTGTTTGCCAAAATGTGTGCAGATAGCACGACAAATGTTCTTCCTATTTCCATGTGGATGGGCCTACAGGAGCAAAAGGAGAGTAATTAGAGCTCTGTAAAGGGGAAACTCTGGCTAATGCTTTATCCATGTCAAGTCGTTTGCTTGAAACCAAGCAGAATATGCACAAGTTTGGTAGAAGTGGTTGAGAAGAGAGCCATATAGTCCTGTTATGCTGCCAGAGGGGATGTGCTGGTTTTGGCTGGGGTAGAGTTAGTTTTCTTCATAGTACATAGTTTGGGACAGGCTTTTGGACTCTTTTGGATTTCTGCTGAAGACAGTGTTGGTAAACCAGGGATGTCTTTGTTATTGCTGAGCAACACTTGCACAGAATCAAGGCCTTTTCTCGTCCCACCCCATCAGCAAGGGAGCTGGGGGTGCACAAGGACTGACCCTAGCCTACCAAAAAGGGACACTGCATGTCATATAGTGCCATGCTCAGCATAGAAAGCTGAGGAAAGAAGAAGGAAGGGGGCAATGTTGGGAATGAAGTAGTTTGCCTTCCCAAGTCACTGTTAGGCGTGATGGAGCCCTCCTTTCCTGGAGATAGCTGAACATCTGCCTGCCCATGGGCAGTGGTGAATGAATTCTTTGTTTGGCTTTGCTTGTGTGGGTGGATTTTTCTTTTACTATTAAACTGTCTTTATCTCAACCCACATGTTTTCTCACTTTTACACTTTCCATTCTCTCCCTCATCCCTCTTGTGGGGGAGTGAGCAAGTGGCAGCATGGGGCTTGGCTGCCAGCTGGGGTTAAACCATGACAGTGAGGTATGATAAAGACTGGAAAGTCCCTTCTAGCAGAATCCTGCATAAAAACCTCCTTATTTTAAATCTCATGAAATTATTTAGGTGTTACCGTAGTTTATGCTGAACCTCCAGCACTGACTAATACCTAGAACCAAGGGTAGGGGAGTTGGAATTGGAATTTAGGAATTATGTGTTCAGAATGAAAATTTTCTGTTGTTATATGTCTCTGATTCCTCATCCTCAGGGTCATCATCTTTCTTCTTGATCCTCTGGACTTTTCTTACATATTATTAATTTCTCACAAATGATCAAATGTCATTTCATACCTCTTGGAAATACAGGAGCAAGAAGTAAGGGAGGGCACTTGCACCTGGAAGAGCAGATAGTTTTTTCAATAGATTTAAATGTATCATCATTCTTGTGCTGACAGTTTTATGTTAATTCCCTTGTGATAGAAGTTAAGACATTTGGCATTTCAGAAAAATACTTAAAAAAGGTTTTTTCTCCAACTCATCTTCACAGAGTGGGGGTTTTGCCCTGTGTACTCTCCCTGTGGAAATCCAGGGACTGTTTCTGCTGGGTACTTTTTGCACTGTTAGGAAAGCAGACTTTGCTCTCAAAGAGGCAGGAAAATCCCTGAGCATGAGCCTATAGAATTGCTCTGAAGTGCTGGCCGAATCAGGCATTTTTCATTCCCAGGGGAGATCCTGCCCCGGAGTTCTCCCTGCTTGTCTGTCCAAACCCACAGGCTCCCTGGGGTTTGCAGGTGGCTCTTTGCACTCTCTACTTTGAGCCTCTGCCAGCATGGCTCTAGGGTATGGGATAGGAAAGGGTGTCCAAGGCTATTTTGTCTTTCCCTCCTCCCACTCCCCACCTGCGGGTCCTTTACAGAGAAAGGGAATAAGGATGCAGGCTTGAAGCTGAGCTCTTCTCATATGCAGGCGTAATAGGATCCTTTCCCGACAAAGGATCCCCCTCTCCCAGTGGGGGCAAAGGACCCTGCTCGTTGAGGGGACCCACTGTCCCAGATAATTAGCTAAGCAGCTGCTGTGTGTCTGAATGAAAAGGAGAGTAGGGAGGGTTTTTCCTCCGCCGGGGAGCTGGGGCGGCATTCCTTGGAGGCAGCCTGCACATTCCTCCAAAGCGGTCAGTGCTGACAGTGATGTGGGCTCAGCTTCCCGAAATTTGTACACAGCCACTTGCTTGGCCTAAGGTCCTTTATTGTGAAAAAGCTCTTTTCCTGCGCTAAGTGCTAATCATTTATCCCTGGATCAGTGGGAGAATATGTAGCTTGACTTCACATGTGAAATGTTCCACTAATTAATGCGTAACCATTTATCCAGACAAAATAGGATCAGATTCAGAGGGAAAAAAAGGAAATTTGTAATATGCAAAACGAAGTAATCTCAGCAGAAGCAGCAATTGTATTAATGCAATAGTGGGCAATATGCCTGTGAAAGAATCCCTTCTTCGTGCGTTTTCTAGGGGGTCTGGGAAGAAAAGGAGAGTGCCTTGTCTGGCCAACACATTTATGACTAACTTTCATGGACAAAAGCAAAATAAAGAAAAGAGCCTATTCTTGGCACAGGACCAGGTCTTTTCTTAGAGAACTGCTTTAATTTGTTTGACATACAGTGAAAGACTGGCACACTACGCTAATTAGTTTTATATACAGTTGTTTTATAGATCTGCAGCGCTATATGTACCCGTGGGCCTACTCTGGTGAAGTCTACCAGGCTGCTTCCTGATGCCTATTCACAGGAGTGGATCTGTATGCCTGACTTCTTGCTCAGATTTTTCCCTAGTTTTACAATTGTAGACACTCATTCAGATAAAATAACATGCATTTAAAATTGGAATAGTGCAGTAATAAATTTAGAAGTGTGGCATTGGCATTCACAAAAAGAGTGAATGCCAAAATTTCTTACCGTTATAAACACTTCCTTTTGTTCTTTCAAGTTTTTTTTTCCCCATCAGTGCTGCTGAAAAGGTAGGCAGTTGATTTAAATTCTGAAAGCCTTTTAATTTTATCACTAATACTTCTTCCTAGTGAGCATTTAAAATATTATTTTTTCCTTAAATTTTTTAGTTTCTAAGTACTGGTTAATTTGCAAGTGGCTACTGGCAGCCAGACAATATTGCTACTTCTGTCCCATGCAAGGTAAAAATGAATGGCAGGAAGTGTTTCAAATGTCATTTAAGTGGATCTGCACCAGGTATCCTGCTAATGTAATCAAATGGGGAGTTAATCTCCCTTTTATGTTTTTGTAAGGAAAGGAGCTTCATCTTGAAATTATAGCTCAAAGAAAAGAGGCATGGATGGGAGACATGAAGGTCATTCAGGCAGCAGCAAGTGAAGCAGAGCAACTCCCATTTGTGCTCAGCCAGATGTTCACAAGCCTTTGCCAACAGCTCAAAAGGCTGATGCTGTATAAATTACTATATCCCAGGGACTAATTCAATGGGTGTGATGGAAGAGGAAGGGAGGAGGATGGTACCCTGTCGGTCAGAGGTCAGGTGTAACACGTGGGACTGAACCAAGCAATGTTCAGCCAGTTCCACTTTTTCTTTTATTACTGTGGATTGAAAACACTCATTTTTCCCATAGAAGGCAGAAGAAAAGTCAGTAGTTTAATTAAGAATATAAGGACAAATTATTCTCTTTAAAATGTCCCTTTTCCCATGTAGTCACAAGAGGTGAATACCCAATGAAATTTGAGCCTGTGAAAATTATCTTTGAAAATATAGAATCTCTTTGAAAGCTGAAAATTGTCTGATAAAAGATCTTTAAAGATTTCTCTTCCTTTCTGAAAAGATGTTGATTGCAAACCAAACTGCCTTCACTCCATTGCTACATTTGTAGCAAATTCACCTATAGGAATCCCTTTTCACTTAGCCTGAGTTGTTTCTCACAAAAGTAAAAGCAAGCAAAGCTACAGAGTCATAAATAATATTTTTCTTTTAGAGCGTGAAGGCTTGCCTTGGCCAAAGTTCTGCTGTTGCAGGAAAGTAGCCACTTGCAGTTGCTACCTCTCACATGTGTCTGTCTCTACCACAAGCCTGTGATCCTACCTATGATTCTCTGTCTCTAGAAACAAGTGCTGAGCTAAGGGAATCTCTGTCTTTCAAGGATATATACCTCCCCGCTATAATGTGAAGGAAAATTTAATAAATGTGACTCTTGCTTCTTGCAGAAAGGTAGATAAAACTCAGGCCCTTACCAGTACCTGTTTTTCTATCGTTTTTGGAAGAGTTGATGCTGATTTTGAATGTTTGAGATTGGCAGTGCTGATGCTTTTTAATTTCCTAGGATATCCTACAGTCTACAGATTAAAAACAGGTTTTCAAGGTTAATGAAGTACCAACTCTGCATCCCAAACAGTATTGCTCTATCAGTGGGAAGCCCATGGAGGGACAGAGTGCCTTTTCTTTCATAAAATAAGGAAATAAGCAGTGCCCTCTAGTGTTAGTTAACATCAGAGGGAACCACAAGGAGAATTTTCTGTCATCTGTGTATATGCAATTAAAGCTATTTCACAGCTGCAGATGCAGCTCTTTATTTCCTGAAGAAAAGTAGTAAAAGTGACTGCAATAGTGTCACTTATGACGACTCAGCCGTCAGAAACACCATCTTTAATAAGTGGAAGTCAGATATCACAAACTCCCTCACCTACGAACTCAGTGACCTGTTTTATCTTCTCTTATCTTGATGTATATGAATGTAGAATGTCTCCAGCCTGCACCTGTCCTGGGGAAGGACAGGAAAAGTGTTTTTACCAAAGGGCCAGAGAAGTTTGAGGGAGAGGTGTAGCAGCACACATTTCTGCTTGAAGTTCAGAGGTTTGTTTTCTGGCTTAAAGCAGTCCTGGTGTACATATTCAAGCTCATCTGACACCTTATAACAAAGCAGTGAACATGTGAGTCTTTTGGACTGTCCTTGGAGCACCTCAGAATTTTCTGGGTTTGGTGATAGTAGCAGGCTAGACTCCTGTTTCAATGCTGTAGGCATCATTTGTTTCAGTTACAGACAATTCTGCTAGGGATGTACCATGGGAATTAGTCACCTCTGTACTTTAACATGGAAAGTTATTTCTGAGTCTGCCTCAGAGGGCAACACTTTAAACTGCTTATGTAAAACAAGTATTTAAAAGCATTTTCTATCTAGTTTCTGAATTGTCTGCTGTGTGAAAACATGGTAAGCAAATGTGGCTTCCCCCCCCCCCTTTCTTTTTTTTTTATTTATTTTGTTTTTCTACCATAGGAAAAGAGCTCAGAAGTGATTTTTGCCCTTCAGTTTCTGCTGATGCATTTTCATAGCCTCAGTTGCAGTCTAGGGCTTTTGGGATGAACCTGAGGCTCCTGGGATGTTAAAGTTACTTTTAACAGTTGGGAATTCTCTAAGACCTCGAGAGCATCTCAGCAAGTGTACCCCAGTTGTAATCTGAAAAACAGCACACACAACAGAAGTACAGGCATTTTTAAGGGTCCTTGCAGTACCTTGGCTTATGCAGGCTTTCCTCCCCTGGGTGAGGTTCATCCTGGACTGAGGTTGTCTAAGCCAAAACATCTTCTGATGTAGCATGGCCATCTCACTTTCCCCCTTGGGTTGTGCTCAGGGAATGTTTCTGATGGCTGCCAGCACTATGAGAAGTGGGTGTCAAGACTTACGCAGAGAGTGTGTTGCCCATGTGTAAGAGTAACAGGTGAAGGCTCTGGGGACTTCTATCTTTGAGCTGATTTCAACAAGATTAGCTCTGCATGAGGAGGGACCTGTGAGTGGACATTGTCTCTGGCAGAAGATGTCAGAAATTAGATGGCTTACCTGGGCTATCACTCCTCAGACGTATCTTCAACCCATCTCAACCCATTTGTGATATGTGCCACAATTGTTGTCAAACTTGATACTAGCAGTAGCTGTTGATCCTTAGCTCTAACAATAGACCCCTTTCTGAGCCACAGTCAGTAACTTCTGTCCTCTTTGCTACAGACAAGCAGGGAGAGCATTGTTTGTGCTGATTGCCAAGGATGAGGTTATGCTCTGTGAAAAGNAGGAGAAAAAATGTTCAGCATTGTTTCTCTGAGATGTACCAAAAATCTTCACGCACCAATGAAACAACCAGTGTTATGGTATCATAACAATGGTTTGTTAGGACTTCACCCCGGGCTGGGATGATGATTTCTGTTTGAGACCAAGACCAACAGATGGCATTTGTTAGGACATTGATATTTATGTACAAAGTTGCCAGGACTTTAAGAAGTGGTGCCTCTCTTAATTAAGATGATAATGCACTGCCTTGTTTGGAGACATTCTGCTCATAATGATGCTGGTGAATTATGAATAGGGGGAAATTAGTAATAACAAATGCCAGATGGAGGTAACTTTCAAAAACGAGTATTTTGTGTAATGTGGCATGTAAAGTTGACAGACCGGGTCTTAGAAGATCTTTATTATTCTTTAGGCTTTCCTGACAAAATTACTCTTCATCCTGCCAAGAAATGTAGTCCCACATGCCAGTGCATTTTTAAGTGAGAGTAATTAAAGTATGCCTCTAAGTTTATGGCTTGAAGTGAAATCCGTTCCTCCAATGTTTTGTCAAGAATCTATAAAAAGTGCAAGAAAGGAGACAACTTATAACAACAATAGTTTTGCCAGTTCTGTACATTCTGCCTTTGAAATCAGAGGCAATTAAGGATGAACAAAACTACTTTCAAAGTTAAACAAAAGTGTTAGTTTTGCTGACATTTTACTTCATATTTTTCCTTTGGTTGAAGATGACTGTTGGGAATAAGAAATGTTTTTCTAAAATTAAACCCTACCTCCCGTGATTAAAGTAAAAAATGTTTACTGAGCTATAAATGCATTGAATCCTGAAATGCTAGGCCCTTTTTGCAACTTCCTGACTAAGGGAAATAAAATTTAATTTGGTTTTGTAGTATAAAATGGTAATTAAATGAGAAATAGACAAAATGTTGGGGTTTGATATTTAATTTTCTGATAAGAATATTGTCACTCCATGGGCATTCCAGCTTTGATCTCCGGACCTGCTGGCCACTCTTCCTTTGCAGAGAGGGTGCCTTCATGATGATCTGTGGGTGAGACAAAGTGTGTCATCTGAGGTGACCATGACAATTTGGTTTTCCTTTGTCATTACCTTTAGATTGCAGTAATATAAAATTAAATTTAGGACTGTAGAAGTGTTGCATAAAGTCTCTATCAGATAATAGTAATACTAAATGTAGTAGACCATGAAGATTTGAAGAGCTCATCTTCTGCTCATCCCTGCATAGTCACAAATCACTTCCAAATTTGCAACAACAGGCTTGAGATGCACAGACTCAGACTTCTTCCAAAGGCACAAACATTGTAGCAGAGGAGTTGCTTTTGTCTTCTTTAAATTATTTCTGTGAGGATGCATTAGTAGGGGAATAAATGAAGTAATACATTTCAGTATTGGATGATGAAAAGAAGGCTTCTGCTTCATTTAGAAAAAGGTCAAGATCAGTTTTCATGAGAATAAAACACTGTTTTGAATTATGCTTAGAACAGACTGTCCGACTATTTCTGGTATTAATGTTCATTGCTATTGGAGAAAGGATTTAACAATAGAAAGATGAGAACATGAGAAAAGAATGTCTAGAGGGAAGGCAGTCAAGGATGGGATTCAGTGGCTCTAGCTTTGATAACAAAGGCAAAGAATGGTCTCAGCTAAGTCTTTAGAGATTAATCTGGTACTTTCAGTAAACCCTAAATTTACCTTAATGCAGAAAGAACATTATTTCTAAGCATTTTCAAAAACTCCAGAGAGAATTGTTTCTCACTGATCTTGTTGAAACTATTGTGAAATTACCTGAGAGATGCTATTTGAAGTTACAGACAACTAAATCCTGGTTTATATGCACATATAATGAATAAGTCCTATATGTGTCTTTAAAAAAGCTAATTTTTTAAGAGCAGTTTGCCTAATGGGAAGTGGATGCTATGACTCTTTCAGAACCTGTACTACATTATTGCTATTGTGTTGTCAATTTTGTTTATGCTTAAGTTTTTTCTGTTGTCTTATTTTGTTTTCCCAGAAAAACTTTACAATTCCAATGGACGGGAGCTGAGACGGGCACTTTTTTCCTTGAAACAAATATTTCAGGTGAGCAAATAATTGCTGTCTATTCTGTGATTTGAACGTGAATTTAATTTCCTTTCTTTCTTTTTTTTTTTTTTTTAATATAGAGAATAACTTATAGTTTCTGGCTAAAGAAACTTTTAAGACTTCATTTGTAATTTGGAATTAGCCAATTGCTTCTTAGGGTCTTTTATTTTTATGATCTGCAAACGTTCCCATGTTCCTTCAGTCTGTCAGAAGGCAGGACCAGATGTGGTATAATGGCAGAGTTAGTAATATAAACCTGCCAGGAGAGCAGACAAGAAAACTGAAACTCTTACGTGGAAATTTAGACTGCTCTTTAGACAGTGGCATAGCTTGGCATTGGGAAGACTTGGAGAGGAATTTGAAAAGGTGAGCCAGGAAACCATGAGTTATGGTGATGGCCCAGTGTTGGTCATAATGGAGAAATATTCAGGATTTAAGCCACATCAAAAACGGGAAAGACATGTGGGATACATGGGACAGTTCTGACGAGGAACCAGAGTGTACTGGGACATCTCTGAAGGTGTTTGAATTTAGGCTGAGTTCAGAGGAAAAGATGTACTGATAAGCCAAAAAGATGCTTCACAGAGCTGAGGAGGATATGGTAGTGGCTAATCATTTTAAGGAAAGGCATGGATTTGAATGTGAATGTTCACTGTTGAGGAGATCTGAAATGTGGAGGATTTTGGGTCCTGTGGAGAAGTAGACAATGTGATAGACAAGTGGTGTGGTGGATAGAAAATTTGCTTGAATTAAAAGCTTGGATTTCAGTTGGTTTTACTGGAAAAGAAGAAGGACTTGGGAAAACTGCAAGACTGCAAGGAAAACTGTTGGAGAGAACAGGTCAGGAAAAGTGAAAAACTATCCATGTGATTCTAAAATGGAATTCATTTGAGATATTCCATTTTCAGTAAATATAAGTGAAATCAATAAGAGAAGCACTTCTCCTCTACAACTGGATCCAAATGGAGAATGATAACCTATAATCCTTTTTTTTAGCTCTAATAGGTAGGTGGAAAGATTTCAAACTCCTAGTTCAACATTTTTGCTTTTTCTTAAGTAGACATTTATTCTAAGAATAAAAACATTTAAGAAATCCACAAGACTGCAGAATTGCAAATTTTCTAAACACATTAGAAACTTTTTATAGGTTTCAATGTTAAGCATTTAGAATTTAGAAAATGCCAGAATTAAAATTTTCTGAAAAATAGGAGTGAGTGGTGAAGGGTGGACCATTTGATATTAAATCTGGGTAGCTGAAGATGTGTTCTGGGTCAGAAAAATATCCCCCTGGAATTTTGAAAATTTTGGACAAGGAAGGACTTCCAGTTCAAAGCAGTCTGGTCACCTCATGACTAGAGATTGGGAAAACCATTGTCTCTTCAGGAGATATTGTCCCTTGTTCCCAGAGGGAGACTGCTCAAGAGTCACAAGGATGCAAGTTGGGTTTCGCTGTGAGCTTGCCAAGCATGTGGACTCTGTGCTCAGAGGAAATCAGGCAGGTTTCCAAGAATCTTCTCTGGTTTCTTCTCTTTTTGTGCACTTCAGCTGTTTCTGGGAAATATTTGTATTTCACTGCATTTATGTATTCCACAGATAATCTAGGCACTCACACATATTTAAGCCTCTCTTCCCACCCATCCCGCACCTCCCATGTCCTTCCATCATGAATTCTCCCAGTTTGGGTATTCATACATGTCCTCTTCCCTATAGGTTATTTGAAATCTAGTAGGTATTTCTGAGCACAAGTGCTCAGTGCTTTCAGAGAGCACACCAGTAAGGTCTCTCTCTTCCAGCTGATCAGCTGTTGTAATGAAAATGTTGCTCAAATATTTATCCTAGTTAATTTAAGGAGTTGACTGTCTTGAAAAATAATGAGAGAGAAGGGAAAAGCGATGCACATGGCCCATATCTGTGTATGAATTTAGTTTTAAGTGAAACCTGTCTGTTTCAGGACATAATTTTCCTTGAAGAATTCCACTTCCTTGTTTCCTAGTGTATGTGATATGGAAAGGAATTTGAGAATTATCCGTTACCACATAAAGAAACTCTTTCTGGTAGAACTGTGGCTAATTGTTGAGCAAGCAATACCATTTAAAAAATCTACATATACTCTTAGAATACAGGTTCTCTTAGGGTGTAATTGAAAAGTGTTTTTCAGGCTAGAGAGTATTCACAGAATATGCTTAAGTATTTGAGGTAGAACACTTTCAACTGGAAAACAACCCCTGTCAACCCCAGTTTGCCTGCCAGCTTTGCTGTCCTTAACAACAGCATTGCTAAGGCATCCTTTGAGTGTGATTTTAGTTTATCTCATAATGACCCATGAGAGAGAATGTAAGGTAATTTTTGTATCAGATTTAGAAAGAAAAGCTGTTACAGTTCTTTACTGAAGAAAAATACAAGTAAATATAATGAGGTTATATTATAAATGAAACCTTATTGTCCAAAATGTTATACCTAATTTTTTTTTTATATGACATGAAAGTATGTCAGCATTAGAAATTTCTCATTATGGTAAATTTTTTTTAAAGTGTGTTTTTCAACATAAATGTATTTTTTTGATTTTGTATGCCATTATAGATAGTATTTTAAATTCCTTGAGAGTGTAATATTTTGGAAATAAAACGTTGACTTAAAAAAGAGTGTTTTCATAATAACATGTTTTCAGAGTGCTATGGAGACTTCCTCATGTCTTTAAGTGCCAGGACAGTTCATAACACCATTTTTTTATCATTTCATCATTGCTGACTTATTTTGGCACAGTTCTATGTCAAGATCATTTTTAATTTAAAGACCTTAAAGGTAATGTGCAGTCTCTCATTTGCATTAATTGGGAACAAGCCCAAGTTTTACACTGAATTTGAATTCCAGATAGTCGGAGCTCTTGATTTTTCACATGAGGCCTCAGCAAAGCTTAGCAATGTTTGGCAAGAGCAATGTCTTCGTTTCAAAATTTAGATGAAAGATTCGTTTGGCAAGTCAAAACTTGGAATTTCTCTTTGATTTCTTCTGGTGGGCTGGTTTTGGCAAAACGGTAAAGGTTATGTGGAGTGTTTTTCTTTGCCAGTACTGCCATTCTGTGCAGCCGTTCATTCTGAACGGGTGAGAGAGCCACAGTCATCATCTTTTCCTGGATTGTACTGCAGTTCTCTTCCTCTGCTTACTGGTATGCTTTTTTACAAACAAGAGTAGGGTATAATTGACAACCGATACAGTTTCTCTCCCTTTGAATGGATTTTGTGACAGACTTCTGAATTGGCTGGGTCTTATATTTACCAAAGAATCATGATTTTTGTGCAAAGTGCTAAAACTCCCAAAAGGTGTTGAGCAGAATCCAGCCCAACATGGCACTTACAAAATCAGGCTCAAAAAACATTCTTCATTTCATAAGTTAGTTAAAAATACATCTGCTTAAAACATTTAATTCAATAACAATCTTAAAAGCAAAAAAAAAATTGAGCAAAAGCACAATAATAAACATAAACAGTGCTGTGAGATTTAAGTGATGGTAAAAACAGCCTGTAATACAATTGGATGTAATATAAAGCATGCATGTTTTAGAACCTATAAGCAAGTGTACCTTGTAGATACAAAGTATAGTTTCAAATCATGTTGATTGCATCATTTCAAAATAGGAAATAACTGGATAAGAATGTGGTGCTGTAAGAAAAATAAGAAAGCCATAAAACATGTCTCAAGTCTGTTGAAATCTATGACCTCGTGTAAATCTGCTTATTTAAGTTTTGGAAAATATTTTTACTCAATATCAGTCAATCATTAGGTTTTCTGGAAAGCAGACCTAAAATGTGTATTTTAAAAAGCCAGTTCTCTTCTAGGACTGTTTTGCCTACAAGTGTCATTTGACAGGTGCAGGAGATCTCCCATTAGTTTCCTTCAGGAGACTATATTCCTGTTTTGTGTTGTGATTGGAGTACCAAGGGACACAGTTAACAAAATTCTCTTACAGAATTTTCTTCTATTGTTGAGAAATTCATTAATCATTGAACAATTGAGCTTTGTGTAAAAAATGTCACAAAGAACAGCTATGTGGGGGCCCTGGAAACATTAACTAGAAGGTGTTTGGATAGACACAATCTTATCAGTGAGTGAAATCAAATGTCACACACTTCAGCTGCTAAGGAGTCATCAATCATCCTTAGGAGCGCAGAAGGAGTATTCTGTGTTTGCCTCATTGATCTCAAGGAAGGAGGCTGCTCCTTCCCCTCCTGCAAGCATGACTGATGACTCCTTAGGGTTTGAAGCTGTGTGACACTTGATTTAGGGGCTGCTGTCAGCACTTGGGAGGCAGGCTGCCTGCCACCTCTCCCCTGTAAGAGCCTCTTGGAAGGGTTCTTGGTTAAGTCATGAAAAAGAGAAACCTTCATTTCCTTCCCAAATTGAATTCACCAGAGTTCTATGTAGCAGTTTACAGATCTATTTAATCCTGTTTTACAAAGGAGATGTCTCATTACTGTTTAGAGATTATAAATAAAATAGATATGACACATTAAATGTCAAAACAAGTTTCTCAGTTTCATTAGCAAGTAGAGTGCCTTCTTCATGTCTAGACAATTTTACAGGCTGACACCTAAGCAGTGCTTAATGAGAGTAAAAAATGTGAACTGCTTACACCATAAAGATAGCCTAAAACTTGGGAAGCCACCAGTATTCATTCTCTAATCACTATGAATGTTTGACTTGAGACAGGAAATGTTGTTTAGTATGACACCCTTCTCCTTTAGCTTCCTCAGTTATATAATACAATGCCTGAGTGCTGTTTGATCTGTTGCTTATCTGCCATGAAGAATATTCCTGGTAGGATCTGCTCTAGGTGACCTTTCTAGGAATTTTTAATTGCGCTATTAACTGGAAGTGTGTTGATGTATCTGCTGTCTACAGAAGGTGCAAAAAATGAAATTCTGTCCGCATCAAGTCAGTGGCATAAAATGTCTTTAGTTTCAGTGTTATTTTTAGCTGGTGGTGGAGTGTATACAGGGAGATAGACTGTGGTAAACAGAGATAGGTACAGCAGGACTTTTTTTGTTCGTTCCCACTAAATGCCATATAGGGGGAAGGCAACGTAAGATTTTCTGCCTAATAATTGGATAAGTTAATGTAAAGCTGATGTGTGACTTATTTTTGCTTGCTTGCTTCTTGCATTCGCAGGGGGAAAAAAGTTACCTGGGGGAAAAAGATCCTCGAATAATCTGGGCCTTCATTAACTGAATAAAATGAAATATTGGAAGCAGAAAGATGTGTACAAATTCTTCAACATGCTCAAATACGAGCACAGTTTCTTTTCCCTGTTCTTTCTTTCAGCCTGTTTTAAGAATTGTAACACAGTTCAGTTCCCTCTCAGTTTATTGTTCTGTACAACCCAGAAAGGCAGCCCAACATTTTCAGTGGTAGAACTTGATGATAACTCTGGGATTTTTCTCAGGTGAACATGGCACCATCCCCGCTACAAAGTTAAGTGGGACTACTAGAAGTAACATTGTATCATTACAGTAAGATGGCTTTCTAGCTGCAGCTCCCTCATCAGATGCAGGAATCAGGCAGGTATGTAAAAGTAGTGAAGTTAATGACCAAAGTCACTGAAGAAGCAAAGCACCATGTTCTGAGCAAAGGGGAAACAGGACTTTCTGGAACAAGATAGTGGTGAAGTTCAGGCAGGATCCAAGTAACTCAATCTTGGTAATTGAAGAAAGCAAACTTAAAGAACCTAAGTGTGACGTGGGAGTGTCGGAGTCCAGGGAAGCCTGAAAGCTTCTCCTGCTCCTCTGGTGGTTTCTTTATATCCCCAGAGCTCCTCAAGAGTGGCCTAGCCAGCGACCTAGGCTTTTGGAGAAGCTCCCTCCACTTTTGGGAGAACCTGAATGCACCAGAGAGGTGAAGAGATTTTTGTTTAGTGTACCACAGAGAGTTTAGTTGTAGTTTTAGGATCTTGCTCCATGTATTATATAGAGACAAGATGGAGATTTCTGGGTGTGGTTTTTCCTTCTTTCTTCTTCTCCTCTCTCCTCATTCTCTTCCTCTCCTCTCTGACACCAGTTCCTGTGGTGTGTTGGTTGGNGGGGGCACCAGGCCTCCGACATGGGAGCAACACTGTTGTGCAGGCTAAGGACCCTTTCCTCTCTAAATTTTCTGTTTAATTAACTTAAGACAACAGTAATTCTTTGGGGCTGTCAGTTACGTCCACTGAAGATATCTTTGTTTTTGTCTTAGTGGTGCAAATTTCTATTTCCTTCCCTATGTGTTAGATGCCAATACGCGTGTTTTACTGACTTGTTATCTATCAGAAAAATTTAAGCATGGAAGACTGTAGGCTGATTTTTCTCCTTGGTCTAACCTAAATTTCCCATCTTTCGATTTGTACCCATTACTCCTTGTCCTATCACTACAAGTTCCTGATGAAGAGTCCCTCTCTGACTTCCCTGTAGGCTCCATCAGATACTGGGAGGTTGCTATGGGGTCTCCATGCAACCTTCTTTTCTCCAGGCTGATCAGCCCCAACTGTCTCAGCCTGGTTTTGTGGGGAAGGTGCTCCAGTCCTCTAATCCACTTTGTGGCCCTCCTGTGGACTTGCTCCAACAGTTCCATGTTCTTCTTATGTTGGGAACCCCAGGACTGTGCACAGCACTCCAGGTGGGGTTTCATCAAAGCTGAGCAGAGCAGAGGGACATCATCCCTCATCCTTCTGGCCATGCTGCTTTGGATGCAGCCCAAGATACAACTGGCTTTCCAGGCTGCAAATGCACGTTGCTGGGTCCTGTTGAGTTTTTCATCAACCTAGGTTTCCCCCGCAGCTTTTCCCCCAAGTTTTCTCTGCAGAGCCACTTTCAATCGCTTCTCCGCTCCACCTGTAGGTGTGTCTGCAATTCTCATGACCCAGGTCACTTTGTTGAGCTTCATGAAGTTTGCATTGGCCTCTCAAGCCTGTCAAGGTCCCTCTGGATGGCATCCCTTCCCTCCAGCAACAGAACTGGGGATGAATCTTCATCACTGTCATCAGCAGAAGCCAAATTTTACATTGCAGGCTGCCTAAGTATATTGCCTCACTGAAAGTAAAAGAGGATGGTCTGAAAGTAAAAGAGGAATTTCTGGGCATGCTGGTGTAAAATGTTGCTCCATGTAAATAGATGAAAGAATAGGAAAAAAGGGAACAATGTAAAAATACTGATGTCTTTGTGTCATGGTATGGCCACGCTTCTACACAGATGTACATGAAATGAGTTGGGAAGGTGTAGACTGACGGACAGTCAAAAATGAGGAGTGTAGCCACAGCATGGAAAAGTTTGGAGGGAAGAGGAATGGAAGCTTGGCCCAGCTGGTGAGGGCAGTAAAGTGGGTGAAGTGGATTTGCAATCAACAAGTAGAGCAAGGGAAAGGACCTTCCATTGAGGTATAAACCAGGTCCTTGAGGACCCTTCACCACTAAAATGCTTCTGCCTCAGTTATTTCTAACTGCAGCTGTCTGCAGTTTTGGGTCATCCCAGTCCAGGGCAATCTTGTTCTCAAGGATCTATTCTTCTAGGTGTGCTGGTGGGAATTTGGCAGAAGGAATACAGCAGGTGAACCTGCCTAGCACCTATCTTGGGGTAGTCTCTGGGTTACCAAGTACCAGGGAGTGGAAATATATGTCAGAGAGAAATGGACTCTCTGTGACAGCTGAGGACTCTCAG
Source organism: Erpornis zantholeuca (assembly GCA_013400515.1). NCBI lineage: Eukaryota > Metazoa > Chordata > Aves > Passeriformes > Timaliidae > Erpornis > Erpornis zantholeuca. Next base: position 58,780 of record VZTN01035270.1, on the reverse strand, counting down.
ATCTGTATTTGGTTCATCTTCTAAAAGTAGTACCTTGACACAAAGTAGAGCTGAGGTTTCATGAGGTTTCACAAGACTTTCCTACCTAACCACTGGCTCATCTGATCCATACATAGAATTGTTTTGTAGCTTTGTAAATAATTGAGGTTGAAATGACAACACAGTCTTGAGAGATTCATAGGACTTCAGTTTATGTATGGATGTGTGTATATATGTGCGTGCATGTATGTTTTTGGAATGATCTCTTTCCAGATTTGCAATTGATGACTTGGCTTTTAAAATGGACTGAAATAAACAGTGACAATTGAATTAGATAATATCAAGCACTTCTGGATTGGCAATCTGGTATTTTAATTATATCAATAATTTTGGAGTCCAAAGGACTATAGTTTGAAGTGTGGGAAAGTAACTATAAATTATATCTTGGCGATCTGTGCTCCTTCAATCACTTCCTGACTATGTTTACTCAGTTTTCAAGCCAGAGCAAGCTTTTCTAATGGCAAACATTGCAAGCCAATCTTGATCTGTAAAATGCAACCTGTCGCTTAGCCAATAAAAAAGCTGGACTATGGAAATGCTTTGGGATTTCTGTTTCTAATAGAGCACGGCATAACTTTTATTACTACATCATTTTAGTCATGTCAATGAGAGTAATTATTTTGCTGGTAACTTCAGCAGATGTGATGCATACTGAAGGCAGGTAGCTATAGTTAAAAATACTATTGTGGATGCTTAGTTGTGATATATTTCTAATGTGGTCACCAGGGTTGCAGAGGTAGGCAGCTGAAAGGGTGCCTGAGAGCAATTGCCTCTTAATTTTCCATTGCTGCTGGGATGGTGAATCATATAAGCATTTGAAATTATACAGGGAGCCTGTGGATATGAAGGCTGTCGCGTCATGGAAATCTGTTATGGTCACAGCCCTGTGCTGCCACATTGCTACTGCTGCCCAGGGCAGTCAAATTAGGAGCAAAGTGTGGGATTGATTGGTTTTTTTTTTTTTGTGAGGATCTACCAGAGCTAGAGGAATGCTTTGGGAAAAAGATCTATTCTCCTTGCACTGTTAAGTATAGGAAGGGTGGAACAAGGACCTACTCATCATTGATACTATTGCTAATAGAAACCTGGATTTTATCATTCTGCCTTTATGCACTTAGTAACAGAGAAAGATTTTGAAGTCTGTTGGGCAATATTACTTTATTGTACTTTCTTGTGGTGGAGTGCCAGATACATTGTCATTTGATATTTATGCCAGCGAAAGCCTGCAGTTGTGCATGGTTTGCTCTTTGACCTGCCTCCTCCTTACTCCCTTTCCTCACCAGTCAGCTGCTGTCCCTCTGCTGCTAATTTACATCCCCAAATGAATGAAGCTTAATCCCTAAACCTTAATCCTCCTAAAACCAGCTGAACTTTGTGATCCTATCTTGACTTTGCAGGAGATTAAAGAAAAAAGGGGGAGCGTGTGTTTGAAAAAATGTGCTCTAACTTCTAAAGAGTGCAGCCATCTTTTATGTTTTTCGGAGGGCTAAAATGCACTGGCATTTTATTGATCGTTGTATTTTTCCTTGTTATTTTAGTTTTTCACATTGAGCATAATCATTTGGGGTTTCTGTTTCAGTTCTGCTTCCTTGCTGTGCAGTGTGTACTCTTGGCAGGGGAATCTGAGGAAGAAGGCTTTCTGAGGAGACCTTGCTCTGACATAATATGTGGACTGGGGACAGTGCACTCTGCCAGCATACTATTTCATAGCTGAACATAGTAATGAGTTGAATTTTTCCTAGCTCTCCCTCTTGAAAAGTGGGGATGTTTACCTCAGGAGCCAGGTAGTGTCTGAATGAGCTGTGCCCTTTCTGCTTGTAGGATTCTGTATTGATATGCTGCCAGCATCTTGTCCCAAAAGATTTCAGGCAGCAGAAGAGAATGCTCCTCCACTTTAAGGCAGGTATATATTTCTCCTTGTAGTCATGGTGCCCAGTGAATTGTCAATATTCATCTTACCTTTGGGTGAATTATCACAGTGTTGAAATGTGAATGAGGTATATCTTCGTACAATTCTTGCTCTACAGACAAAACCAGAGCTGACCTGATAATCAGACTTTAAATCTGTCTTAATAGAGATGTTGTAGAGTGACAGAACAGAGAGGGAAGCTCTTTCTCAAGCAGACAGTGAAGTGCATCAACCACTGGAGCTCAGTTTGAATGCAATCCCTCTTGTAAACCCACAGGCAAAGCTTAGCAAGAGATTCTCCTGTCTGTGACTGGTAGCCTGTCTGCCTGTGCTACTCTCACTTTTAGGCTAGATCATAGCAGCTTTTGTGTTTCGGAAGGTTTGGTCAGTACAGAATGTGATTGCTGGCTCACTCTGTAATGTGTTGTGTGGAGAGCACAGGCTGGGGAACCCCACAGTTTTCCGTATTTAAAGAAATGAACATTATAATATGTGCAGTCTTTAACTTTGTAACAGAAACAGGACAGAATTGTACAAGATGGAATTAAATATGGGAATGCTTAAGCACCCAGAAACAATGGGATAGCTTATTAAAGGAAAGCAGGGGGAGAAAAACCCAAAACATAAAAATGAGATTCTTCTTGGTAGAAATCTTAGAGACGAGCAACTTGTTTTGTGTTATGATTCCTTGGAAAGACAGTACTCTGCACAGCTGTTACCACGTAAGAAAGAAATACATATGTGCATATCCAAGTGTGAATATTCACTTACTAACCCAGTTTCCCCAAATGCTTGGAATGAAGCTTTCAGCAGTGCTTGTTAAAAAAAAATCCCCTTGAGAAACTATGTTCTAAAACCTCAATTCTTATTAGGAAATGAAGCAACTTTCTTGTGGCATAAAAATAATCATGCTTTGGGTGAAAGCTTTCAAACATATGGCTCACAGAAATAGCAGGCTTCAGAAAGATTTATCTTAAGCAGTATATAAACAATTTATCTTTGCACGTGGAAGCTGCATATCAGATAAAACATGTTCTTGCAAAGTGCTATTCCTTAGAAAAACGTCTTCAGTCTCCATCTTCAGGTAAGACCCTGAAAAACTACATTAGAAAATATATCAGATGGTACAAATGTGTAGGAAAGAAGACAATAACTCCCCCACTGCTTTGCCAGTGGCACAGGAGCCAATGGTACAGGGTTTGTGGGGTCTTTTTATTTGCTAGGCTGAGTTATGGAGGTGAAAAGGTATGGTTTGTGCATTTTGTCAACCACATAAGCAAGTTTTAATATACCAGTTTGAGTATAGTGTCTTTTTCATTATACATTGGACAAAAATAGACATCTATTGCACAGACATAAAATTATCTTGTTTTTTCTTCCTCCGAGATGCCTAAAAAAAGGAAGAGACATGATCTAATTCAAGTCTGCGAATAAACAAGCAAAATATAGTTATCTGACGAGGCCAATGCTATCCTTTCCTGAAGACTTTAAGTAGCCAGCCTTTGTGTCCCTGCACAGTCTTTATGGTTGCAGGAGCTTAGCAGGCAGCTTAGAGAGCTTTGCCTGTTTTGCTGATTCTCTCATCAGTGCCTAATGCCTGCTGATTAAGGGCTCATAAATCTTTGCAATATTAGCAAAGGAGTCCATTTCCATAGCAAATGGCAACACTTCCCTGCCTCCTTCTAGCTGTTATCACACACGTGTGGCATATACTTGTGGGTATCATTGTCTCACTCATGCCATATATTCTGTGCAATGAATGCTCTCTTCCTGGAAACCTGAACCTCTTAACCACTGCTAGAGAGTAGCCTTTACTCTTGAGGTCACCTAACTTGGCAAGTCAGTGAGTTAATGGGTCTGAAAAGATTATCCTAGACCAAAATTGATGTAAACATTCTCCTTTCAATGTAGAATGTATGGGCTTGCATGCCTTTCATCTTTCTCTGCACATTCCAGATGTTTGCTTCTTTCCTCTCATCGTATATACATGATGGAATAGATAATGTACTGAGTTGAGATTTATGTCTAAGACATGATGTGTTTGTACTTTGCTTGATTACACCTTCCTTTTCCCTTTTATTTGGGAAAGGAGAAGTACCTTAAAAGCCTTTTTTTAATTCAGGTTTGATTTGTTTATTCAGTGCTTTCCAAAAGCAGTCTGGTTGGAGTTCCTCATCCCTTCTATTTCCTCTGCTGTTCCCCTGCAATATATTTCCTTTCAGTTTAGGGTGACTCTGTGACTTGGTTGCTTTGAAAAAGTTCCAGAAAAACTTCAACACAAAATTTGCTTTGGAAAAGTCCATGTTAAAAAATAATTAATTAATTAATTAATTAACTAAACAAAGAAATAAATAAATATCATTAACATAAAACCAGATTTGTAGCTTGATTTATTTTGACCTTCAAATGCTAATTTCTAATTTTTCCCCAGGTGATGCCCTAATATGCATTCACTGTTTAGGATTATGTGGAACACCTTAAAGTTACAGTGGGTGTTTCGTTTTTTGTCTTTCACTGAATGTCAGCAGCCCTAAATGGCTAAATGCTATTAAAATTTTTATTTTGTTTTTTGGGTTCAACCTGAAGGACTCTGAAACTGTTAACTTCTCTTCTATATGGACGATTGTTAATTTTATTTTTTTTTCATTGTCCAAATGTCATTTTTCCCAAACAAGCATGGTAGGTCTGGTAATAAATGTCAGAATCCACTGATCACAGTCATTGCTACTTTTTTCTCTTTTCCTGGTTTTCTTTATTTCACTGTGTGTCCATCCAGGATAGATTCCTTTTTTCCTCAATTCAAGGAGGATGCAAACACATTTCATGCAAAATCAAAAAGTATACTCAAGTATCAAGAAAAGGTATTTAAAGAAAAAGGAAATGTTTTTGAACTAGGATAACATTACCATCTGGAAAAAATTGTGATTATTTCACTCAGTAATTTGATTTGTTATATATATTATTTCTCTTAAATTAGACAGCTGTGTTGTCTTAACTATGCATCCATTTCTCAACTGATTTTTAGAAAAACTATTTTGGAGGATGTTTTCCCCACAGCTTTCTTGATTCTGAACAATTCCACCAGTTTCTGTTAGTTTCCTAAACTCTACGTATCCTGTCTTTGCCATCCTTTTTCCTTTACTGCCACTACTGCCCTACTCTGGGTTTGCCACCTTCTCTCCTTAGTAGCAGGGAATTTTTCATCACTGATCTTTGCACACAGAGTAATTTTCTAGGCATGCAAAGTCCTTGTGAAAGGCTTTGTTACCATGACACATAGCCTTAGTTTACCTGAACCCTTAGTATACTTTACATTAAGCTTTGCTCAGAGATTCCATGGGTATGTTTCCTCTCTTGAGTTTTAGGAAAAACAAAATTCAAAATTCTTGAAGAACAAGAAATTTTTCAGGTATCCTTGAGTTAAAAATACCATATAACAAAGGGTACATGGGAAGGAGTGCTCACCCAGCAGTGAACATGCATGGAGGAAATTTGTCTTCATAAAATAGTGTGCTTGCACCTGTAGTGCCTTGGTCTGACATGTGAGTCTGTAAACATCTTAGCTTTTCAGAAAAAACTATTTAAGGTTTTTATCTAGCTACTGAAAAAAAAACAGCACTCTTAAAAAACAAAATATTGAGGCTAAGAAATAAAAATAATTTTTAGCTCAAGGGTACATATTCAGGGGCAAATTTTATCTTCTGTATTTTTGGATTTTACAATATACTTTCACCAAGATGTGGGGTATGATGGCATGCTTCCACTTTGTATACTTTTATACTTTATTTAAAGGATAAATCACCTTTATCACAGGGTAAATTTGTGTATCTGTACATGACTGTATAATATTTTTCAAATTGTTTTAATAAATTAGACCAGCTAAAACATGAAATGGATTTTTTTTTCTCATAATTTCTAAACTTCTCACAAACTGCTAGATCACCTTCCAACTATTAATACCCCATTTGGTCAGACTGTAGGAATTATGTAAATTATCTCCGGTGAAAGAAGGAAATTCATAATAATTAAAATATCCAGTGGAAAGAAACTCACAGTAAGTGAAATGTTACAG
>VZTN01035270.1:4076-50939 GCA_013400515.1 Erpornis zantholeuca | reverse complement strand
CCCATTTGGTCAGACTGTAGGAATTATGTAAATTATCTCCGGTGAAAGAAGGAAATTCATAATAATTAAAATATCCAGTGGAAAGAAACTCACAGTAAGTGAAATGTTACAGTAAAAGGGGCTTGATTATTTTATTTCTCTCGGCAGTTTTCTAAGTGTTTGCCATGAATTCAAAAATCACTCTTAACAAATTTACTGTATGGATCTTGGGTTCTTGGGGCTGTGGTATTGGAAACCTGGAATTTATGTCTGTTACACTGTTGTGTATGAAAGCATAAATTAAGATTGTTTAAAACAAGGCACTCAGCAGCTTGTTTTGCAGCAGCAGATTGTCTGCAGAGTAATTCTCTCCCATTAATGTCTTAAATTGGTCTTGTNTCATATTTTGCAGATTTTAATTTTCTGTAGTTGACCGAAAGGGTAAAGCTTGTTTTTTCTTGCTTTGCACTGATGCATTTCATTATGATTTTAAAACTCCGAATTCTTTCTGTGTTCTGTATAACAGCTTTGCTTATCAACTTGCATACACCATGTGAAATGTAAAATCAGTGCTGGAGGTGTGCATTTGTTTTTACATTATGATATAATCTGTTTCTTTGTCTTTCAAAACTCTAATTCAGCTCTTCCTTTCTCCTGTGACNGGCAGAGCAGTCACATATGTAAGGCCTTGGAAACCCCTCCTCTCCCTGGTGTCACTTCCACCTGTGGTATGGGATCCTTGTGCAGCCAGGAGGAAAGGACTGATGGTGAAAAAATAGTGAGTCACTTTAGCAGGTATCAACTCNGTTGCTGAAGGTCTGACTTGCTTAATCAAAGTTGGAGCAGAAGCTGACCAGAATTATCAGAACTACATCCTGAGAGGTAAGGAAATGCATCCAGAAGTTGTTTTTATTGCTTGGAAGCTCTCACAGGTCTGCAGTAGTTTGCTGTGTAAAGTGTCTTTGAACTTGCTTCTCAGTTTCGTCCTGATTGTTTTGTGCAAGAAAATCAAGGGAAGATTAATACCACTGAGCAGAATGAATTGGAATATTTGGAATCTTGATAGTCTCCTCACTGTCCACCTTTTCTTGTAGATTATACTGCAAATCTGCAATTATAAGAAAGGAAAGGCATTCTGAAGCCTTTACTGGATAACTGTGTCAGAGGGCACAGAACAAAATAACTGCTTGGTGGTGGTCGTGTTTTACAAAGGAGCTGCTGTGAGCAGGTTGGACGCAGCAGGAGTAGCTTTGTGAGCTGTGTTTCTCTCCTTTCTTGCAGCCATGGGTGGCTGTTGACCTCTCAAGTTATGGGGCTTTTCTCCATGCTGCTTAGACAGTTCAAAAGTACCAGGGAAACAGAGAGGGGCAACACCCAGCCTGCTCCATCACCCTGTTGGGAGATGTGTTTTCGTATGGCCTCTTTCTGTTGTGGAGCAGCAGAATGCAGCATCATCAGTATCTCTAGATATCATGCAGTATCCATGGAATAAACAGGGAGAAAGTCATATCTTAAGGTTGGATGGAAACAATTTTTGGCTATCTGACATTTTGGAGTTAAACAGATAATGAGAGGTTTATGTTCTGTTCTTTGCACTTAAAGGATAACTGGAGTTTGGAGAGTGATTTGGAAAAGGTGTGCTACGTGATTAGAAAGCTGATTTCCTTTGTTGGGGCCCCAATGCATGTATGTGTTTTTCATCTAGCCAGGAAACCTAGGCTGTAAATTTGGAGAGTTTCTTCAGTATTTTGAGGGGGGAAGTTTGCTGCTGGATGATCTCATACTAAATAGAGACTGCTTACGAATGCATAGTTGTGGTAGATTGCTCATTTGAGTTTTCTTAGACTGACGTATAGGGCTGTATTCAAAAATGTTGCTTTGATGTATTTAACTGCTAAAACTCAAACTACACATTGAGGAGCAAAAAAAAGGTACAAAAATAAGCAGAAGGTATTTGTAAGAACCAGAAACGCTGAATTACAGAAAGCAAGGATTCAGATGGTAAGTGGGGCTTCATGCGAAGACGTTGAAGATAAGATCAGCTTTTGAAGGTGTAAAAGAAACAAACCAGTAGTACAGAAATTATGTTTTATATCAGTAGCTGTGCAGTCACATACAAGTACTTGAATAGTAGACAAGGACACACAAACACGTGCAGAAAAAGTTTCTGAGAGAAAACTGGCCACAGATGCTCTCAGAAAATTCAGACTGGAAGCAAAATAGTAGTGGGACAGTATGGCCTTCAGTCTAGGAGCCTTCCCCTTCTCCTTCCCCTCCCATATTCTAATGCATCCAGCATCCAAGGAGATACAATGGTCTCTTTCTTGTTGTGGCTCTCAAGAGCTTGGTTCCATAATCTAAAATTAGAAATTTTCAAGTGAATTCAGTGAATGATAAAACAGAGCCTTAGTGCCAATGTCCACAGCATCACACAAATGAAACTCATCTTGTTGCATTGTTATTAACAAGTGATTACAGCTTGTTCAAAATGAATATAACAAACAAAACAAAAAAAAAATCAAAAAACTACCTTTGTAGAAGTATGCCATAAAACTAAAAACGTTTATTTTAGGAAGATGCCTTTAGTGATTGGTAACTTCTGAAATCAGGTCTTTTTTTTCCCCACATTGCTGCTGTGTGAAACTGAACTTTCTCTCTGGGTGGTGTATCCTAACATCTTTTACAATAATACAATTTTTCTGTGTGATGTGACCTTCATTTCAGTACCAAAATTGGTCTTGATTGTCTTTGAGGAAGTTCAAAACTTGTTACGACTCCAAAATTATGTCAGGTGGTTTGCAGTTCCAGGAGCCAGCATGTACTTTCTGAATAGGTCTGTGTGTGCAATGAGATAAAGATAGGTTTGGAAGTACAGTATAGCCAAACAATCTTATCTGAATACATTGAGGAGGGTGCTGAAAAGAAGCATTAAATACGTCATGTAAGAGTGTTTCTGGTATATTATTTTTGGAAGATCACAGTGATTGGTTAGGGGGGTTTTTTGTGGCAGTTGTGTGTACTTATTGTAGTGCTGCATTTTACTAAACCTGGAGTACTGGTAAATAGGTGAATAAATTTTACTGAAGGTACATCACAGTTTAGAACAAAGGTGGTCCCGTATGCTCTAAGCTTAGTGTTAAGTAGTGGAGATTTGAGAAGCAAAAAGTCTTCTTTTAGAGATTTTGTGCCTTCCTGCTGTGGTGTCCTTGTTCTGCAGATCCTTTTGGAGTAGAATATGTTCTCCTTATTCTCATTGTATTTAACCTAAATCATAAAAAGATGAGATTTCTCCTAAGTTCCATATTCTAGCTGCATTCCTCCAGCACCTTTGGTGTCATTCACTCTTTTCCTCTGGCAATACTAACTTGGCTTGCAGGGCTTGTGACAGCAAGTGGCAGCCTTAGGCATGGCATTGCCTCCTTTGCTTCAAAGACTTACCCACATGAGGCTGCCTGTCACCTTGACTGAGCAATTACCCAGTGTTTCACATTAACTTGTTTGCCTGCACTCATCAAGAAATAGCTCTGTACCTTGGAGCTATTTCTGTTTCCTTGGAGGGAAAATAGACTGGAAATACACATTTACTTAACATATGTAGGTGCTTCAGTGATTTCCAGGTACAAGTTATCTCTTGAGGAGATTTTTTTCCTTTTTCCAAAGTCTGTGTTGTTTCACTCTAATGTTTCCTGGTCGCAAATTTCTGCTTCGGGGTTTTGACTTGGTTCAAGCCAGCCTGAGCTGCCAAAAAATTATCAAATATGAGTAATGAAAATTTTAGTTACTTTAATGGGGAAGTGAAGAGAAGGTAAGTGTGGCTTTTACATACAACACTGAGAAATCCAGACAGTTTATTGTTGAGTGCTAAGGAATAACTGTTTATTTCTGCTCAGGTCCCCTGGAGTAGGGCGTTTTGACAGTACCTTTCCCAAAGTGTTCCCTTTTGTCAGCATATAGCCTATAGACTGGAAACCAACATTAGCCAGGGCTTCTCTCAAGGGTTACCTTTTAAAAAGACTAGCTTAGGAAAAAGCTTTTGATCCTTCCTATTTAACAGTTCTTAAAACTAAATTTATTCTCCAATGTTCCTTTTAGTTATTATGGACATATAAAGAAACCATGTTTTGAGGGACTTTTCCCTCCCCTCATGGAAACAGGTTTGTTTTCCTTTTTTTACTCCCTCCCTCTTCCTTTTTTTCCACAAGGATCCATAAGGATGAAGAACTTCACTGGTGGCACTGAAGTTAAAATTTTCTGTCCCAAGTTACAAGATTGCAGTATGGTGGATGTCACCTAAATGTACAAAACCAGATAGTAATGGGTTAAAGGTAATGAAAATGTCCACAACTGATGAGGATTAATATAAATCTTATTGTAATTTTCAAGATTCTTTGGACATCATTTTGAAATCATCTATTCCTTGCACAGAATGAGAAAGCAACACATGAAATGCCATGGTAGCCTTCACGTTTTCTGATCATTTAGGCTGTGCTGTTGGGAAGGTCAGGGAAAAAAAAGCAGCTTGTATAGAGCAAGGCTTAGTTCTTTTAAAGATATACTGAATAAGTATAGCTACAAGGGTTCGGGGATGACTTTGCTGATGCTGTGATGTGAGGAGTTCTGCCTGGTGGTATCCTGGGCTGTCTGTCCCTCAGATCAAATGAGAAGGTTGTCAAAAGGTCATCCAGCCTGGTTTGTAGAGTGTAATTGTGTACTTGGGTCCCTATTTGCCTGCTTATGGATTCAGATCAGTATTTAGAAGTGTCCATAATTAGATGAAAGCTAGAGATTGTTCTTGTGGTCTGAAAGCATGAGCCATGTGGGCAGTCCAAGCAGACAAAGGCCTTGACCTTGCTGCAAGGTCTAAGGAGCTAAGGCTGAGGAAAAAATAGGATAGCAGTCACTGCTCACACTAGACTGAATCACATTCAGCTTTTGGATGCAACTCTGTTTTAGTGAGAGCTGTGTGCTTATATGGAGAATAAGAACTTGAGTGTCAAGTCTGGATGAGAGATGGTTTTGATTTTGCTTGGCAGTTTTGAATTTCTAGTGTTGGGGTTTTTTTAAAGAAGAAATAAAGAAAAACAAGGTGCTTGGAGGAGCGTAGGAGTTATGATTTGAGGCAATATTTGTGCTTTAAATTAACCCCTGTCCCGTAAAATGCCAAACCATTACTATAATCTAAAATTAAAATAAGTATAATCATAGGAATATTTATGTTGGAAAAGGCCCTTAATATCTCTGAGCTCAACCATTAACCTAACCCTGCCAAATCCCCTGTGAAGCCATGGGCCTAAGCACCATGTCTACACATCCTTTAACTATCTCCAAGGACAGTATCGTCAAAACTTCAATAATTTGTACTTAATTCAATAATCTGGGCAGAACTCTAGGTTCCTGTCACAGACAGTCTACCCTTCTGATAAAGTGTTTAAGTCCTGTGTATATCTACAGATACGGTGCAAGCACAGGAGATTATGGTAATGGTCCTGGTTGAGGGATCTGACATACTCTGAGGGACAATGACATACCATTTAGGAGGATTAAAGGTCGGTAAGTTCATGCACAAAGTCAACAGCATCGTCAGTCTGATAGAACAGCATCTTTATTATTATGCCCTACAATTTTTTCTTTATAAATAGTAAATGTAGTTGGTTTTGGAATTGCATTTGTACAAGCATGCTTTTATCTTCCTGCAGATAGAATGAGTATATAATAATGCTCTTATTTTATTTTTTAACCTGGTTTTGCAAGACCTTTCAGGACTTCTAAATAATTTTATGTGGAGCTTTTACCAGAAAACTCCTATATGAGTTCTAAAATGTAAATAAGAAAGAACGGAGTGTCTTAAAACACTAAAATCACATATGAAACATCACTGCAAGGCACATTTTGATCTTTGTTAAATGCTTAAATTATGAGGGATCCATTAAAACCTTCAAGCCCGATAGCTGCAATTTGCATAGATGTGAACTGCCAGTGATGGAGAGGTTCCCAAGAGGAGCAGTGTCTTCCCAAGGTAGAGCAATGAGAACTGAGGAGCCTGAAAGTCTCCAGTCTGAGGCACTCAGTCTCCCACTGAGGCATAAGAATGGGGCAATATTTTGATTCCTCACCTGTCTAGCTGGTAAATGGGAGCCAACCTTTGCAAAAGGAATGGATGAAGAGAAAAAATGTAGCTGTATCTGGGTAGTTACCCTGTTAGTAACCTCAGCTTCCTTCTGCAACAAGGTAATTCTAAATCTGTATTTTGCATGTGCTTTTAATTATACAGTACAGTGTAGCTGACAACAATAAAAAATGGAAAGAAATTACCATAAGAGCTACTAGTTGTAAAGCAGAAAGTGACTGTGCTGTTGGAATTAGGAGACACTGAGCTGTTTGACAGGGTGGTTGGACATGCACAGGAGCCACCAGAGTCAGTCAGAAGTACAGATGAAGGCCCAGGCCGGGGGTCAGGTTTTCAAACCTAACAGGCAAGCAGCTCGAACGCTGACACGTACCAAAGCCACCAGCAGTTACCCCTATTTATAAAGCCAGAGGCATGCAATCCCACCTGCATGCCAAGTTTGGAACCAAGGGCTGTGCTGCGTATTCTGGGAAATCAGATTAAATTCCTGAAACGACTCGGTGCTGGATGGTAAAAGACCATGTGGTTACTGTCTGTCACCAGGACACCGTGTGTGCCCAAAGATGTCAAGGAGCTAGAGGAAGTTGAAGGTGAGGGTGAGGTTTTGCAAGCAGGCAGTGGAAGCTGCTGCTGATAACCCTTCCATTCTGAAAGCCAGGCATGAAGTTATCAGCAAGCTGGTGGCATTTCTGCACTGAGCCAGCTGCTACTAGGAATGCTTGGGGTTTGTAAGTGTGGCTGTAACAGGGGGATGATCTGCTTCCAGGAATTGGCTGGCTGTTATTATCAAAAAGACCTCTCATTATTTACAAGGATATGAATGTTTGCAGTGCTCTTGAACTTTCCTCCCTCAACCTGATAAATTATGTGGCTTTGGCCTTTTGCATTCAAGTTTAGGTATTACAAAGCATTTAGCACAGAGAAGCATATTATTCTGCAGTAAATGTATATATTGCAAGCAGGGGTTGTGTAAAGAACAAAAAATAGAAATAAAGTTTGTGAGAGGCTATTTCTATCCTAAATAGACATGTCTTGCTGGTTGGTACTGCAGCAGTAAAACAGATGGTAGTAATGTAAGTTTAGTAGTGAAAAGGGAGCTAATACTGAATACTGTGCATACCTTTACAATATTTCTGCTTTAGTGTGAACTGGAGAACTTTTTAAAGTTTTCCAGCTGTAGAAAAGTATCCCTACCCCAAGTAAATAGGAATAGACAGCACTTGATTAGGCTTACCTTTGTATTTCTTTCTTTTCTTGAAGTCAAGTACAAAAACTTCCCTGATTTTCTTAACCTTCAGTGTGCAGGTATCCGTATGCAGCTGTTAAGTTCCCATATATGTCTCTACATATTCAAGTTGTCTTCTTATGTGCAGTACTTTAAAATTATGTAAACTTATCACGCTATCTCAAAGTAGCTGCAGTAACAGCCTGAGCTTTAAAAAGAAATTGTGTGCCTGTAGCTTGATTAGTTGGGAGTGTTGTTTCTGAGAGAGACTTGCTGGCACAGTCTCCTGCTAAATTCAGTTCTTTGACCTTTCTGTCGAGTCTTTCAGAAAGCTTATCAGAGTTTGACACTTGTCCTGTGGGCATTTCAGAATTAACATCCTCCATTTTTATGCTGGACATCAGACCACAGTTCCCATGGAATCATACCAACAGATGGTAACTCCACCTGGAAGCTGTTATGCCCACATAGTACAGGGCAGCTCCACGTGGAGATACAACCTAGTTTCCTATCACTACTAGAAAAAAACCTGAAAAATAAAACTCACCAAACCAAGCCACGGTTGTGTGAGCATGTTAGTAGCAGATTAGTGTAGCTCTGCTAACAAGGCCTGTTAATGAGCAGCACTCATTACCTGAGGGTACAGCCTGGCAGGGATGCAGCCATGGCATCTCCCTTTGTGAAATGGACTACACTGCCAGTTTTCCATCAGTGAACATTATAGGTACCATTTCTTGTAGTTCACATCAAAAGTAACAGTCCCAGAAAAATCAGGCCTATTTACCTGATGGCTCAGTACCTCTTTCTGCTACATGAGCAGAAATCTCAAGATCTGCCTCTTCTTGAAAAGCCATGAAATGAAAAAATACAAGTAGGTGTGGCATACTGATTCATGAACCCTTTATATTAGAAATAATGAGGTGTCCCAGTTTGAGACAATGCTCTTTGTTATACTAGAAGAAAAGGGCACATTATATTATCTCCATGATTAATAACATAAACACTAAACCTCCTTGTCTCAGTAGGTGAATCCTCTTTCACTTCTGCAAATATCTCTTTAAGACTAAATGCTTTAGTTTATGTGTATAGGGGTAGTTGGGACAGCTTGACATTGGAAGCCATAAAGTTTAAAAACAGGGAAAACATAATCTTTGCTTTCCATTCTACACTTCTAGCGTTTCCTTTCTCCATTTCTCATCTGCATATTTTAAAACAATATTTATTAAACTTGTTCTTTGCATGCATTACACTGAGTTCCTTACTGAATACAACCTTAGGCTTCTCCTTCCTTGTTGGAGCAAGCACTGCCCCCTCCTTTGTCCTCCTCCTCCCTCCCTTCTCCCTGGATGTGGCTGTGGTGTGTGATCCATCTGGAAGCAGAGCCAGATGGTCCTCACACAGAGTGTACAGTACAAGTCCTCCCAGTATGGGATGGGAATTGGCATCGAAGCAAATTTGAGTTCAAAAGTTTAACCACCCTATAGTAATTTACACATCTACAAAAAACCCGAGCTGTTCCTTGCTCTGTGCATTATATGAAATGGCCTTTCATGGTGGGACTGCTCGTGAGGAGGATATAGGGTCTACATGGAATTCAGTAATAACATCACCATAAAATTATGGATTTCCCGTGTTTTTAAAGCTGACAAAGGCTGGGAGCCTTTGAGTTCCTTTCTGTCTCTATGAAAATGAATCTTTGGGTTCTGAGTAATTTTTTTTTATGCTTTGTGAAATTCCCATGAAATATGACACCTCAGGCTATGCAGACTCCATGTAAAAGGAGGAACTGAACATGAAAAATGCCCATCCTTAACTACTGAGCAAGGCGTAAGTACTTGGGAAGTACTCCCAGGGGCTTAAAAGCCATTGTGGATGTTTTATGCTTTAACTACTCGAAATTCATGAACAAGCCTTGAAAACAATGTACCAATCCAACTGATTATATTACAGAATATTTCTGCATTTTTGTAGTAATCTTGTAGCCTGAGAGTATCTCATTAGAGAAGGAGAAAATGTGTAGAAAAGTAAAGACATTCATAAGCCAGCACAGACATGAATAATTTCACAAAGTATATGGCTGCTGGTAATTTCACTGTGAATTATTTGCATGGAATATATGCACATAAAACATGTTAAAATATGGTCAGGAAATAGAGTTTGATTATTCTCATTTTTAAATTAGAGGCTTCCACAGCTATTTGTGATGGTAGTGGCTAGGGTGCCACACAGAGTGGTCCATCCTGATACAGAATCAGGGAAAATTAAAGACTTTAAAGGAGAATTGGAAGAGGTAGGGTCAAATATTTAGAGATAATTGAGAGGTGCTGGCTGCTGTTCCATGAAGGTGATTATTGTGTGATATAAGGACGTGACAAAAATTAGGTTCTTCAAATATCTTCAGTTATTTTCCACATCCAGATACATTATTTTAAGTCACGTATTAGCTCTGTCTGTCTGGAATCCTTGCAAATGTGCATGCATATGGATTTCTCTCAATTGTGTTCTCATAGGTGCAGTCAGAAAACTGGACCAGTGAACTGTAAACTCTTAAAATACTTACTTTCATTACCGTAAGGCAGTCACCTGCCTTTGAGTCTCTGATCACTACTGCATCAAATACTAAGAAACTGTTGATGATTGAAGAACTTAAAAGCTAAGCCATAGGACTTGCATGTACTAGCACAGTATTAATTATTAACTGATCGTAAATGCTGTGTTCATACATATGTGTCTAAGAAAAACTGTAGACTACTCGTAGGCCGACAACAGTGAGGGATAATCTTGATGAACACATGGGAATAGCAATGTTTCTGTTCCTCCTGTGGAGGGTTTCTGCCTGCCTGTTCTTCTGTGCAGCCCCAAAGAGCACCGACGGAGCAGCACGTGCCCCTCAGGAAAGCAGAACTATGTGACACAGCAGTGTCTGTGAACATGGATTGAATGAGAAAAGAGGGAAACCCTTTTGGCAGCTTTGTAATGAAGTGTAAGGACCAGCTTACCTTCTGCCAGCACTACTTCCTACCCTTCTCCTCTGCCCCCTCCACCTCCTTCCCCACACAGGACTGGAGACACTGATGGTGGCATTGGAGTGACGGGAGGAGAATGGGGCTGGGCTGCCCCCACTCCCCACGTGTGTGTGCAGGTTGCCAGTGGGTGCAGGCAGGGGCCGGGCAGACTGGGTAAGGCAGCAAATTCGAGGTGCCATGTAAAGGCAGGCAGGATGCTGTGTCTTCCCTTTGCAAGTCAGAGGGAGAAGAGTTGTACTTGGGGCACCCTGCCTGCAGCAGGGGGAAGCAGAGGGTTCCATTCCTACAGTTGTACCAAAAGTGGGGTTTGATACACAATTTATTAATTGTAACATGATTTCTTTCTCTGCATATTGTCAGACAATAAGGATCTTTTTTTTCTGTTTCCAGTGTGTGAGGCATTTCCAGCTTTTTCCATTTAAATTCTTGACACTAAAGCTTGTGTTGTCAAGCCAGGAGAGGAGACTATGCCTACCTCCTGCACCCTAGCAATACAGGATCACTGGCCTGCACTAGCTGCTAAAAATACAGTACCTCTGTCATTTAGGGTGTGCTTTTCAACAATTAATCACTTTGAAGTTTCTTCCCAGACAATTTAGTGAAGAGACTTTACTGATGTACGTGCTATGCAAAATAAGCCTTTTTTTCCCCTTTGCCTCTTTAATTTGAAAATAAATTTTCTTCTGTCCTATGACCTTTTATGGTTTCCCTGAAGTGAAGAAGCACTAAAAGTACTGTTGTGTGCTGTGAGCAGTGCCATCAAATGGCTCTGCTGTTACAGCATATTGACTTGAGTCACTGAAGTGCTACTCAGGATATGCTGTATCTATTGTGTGTTTTAAGTAGGTTTATTTAAATTACAGGTGGGCTGGGGTCTTAAAGAACTTCTTCCAAAACTGGGCAATATCCTGTTTCCTCTTCCTTTACCTTTCTCCTTCTATGTGTTATCACCAGCCTAGACAAAACTCTTGACTTCCTCTTACCTTCTCTATCCCTCCCCCTTCCCTGCCAATTCCCTTTTTCAGAGACATCTCTGTGATTTTTAAACTTAAGCCCCAAATTGGCTTTGGGTACAGCAGGGTTACACAGCACGTACTCCTGATGAGCATCAAGTATCTGTAGTGACAAGGATCCCTATCCGCAGGCTTTCACCCCGGATGTTCCCAATCTCTACCCCAGCATGCAGGGAGCAGTCTCGGGAGCAGACGCTGTTTTTCACTCAGGCAAAAGCCACTCACTGAGCAAAAATTCTGCTTTTAAAGCTGCAACTTCTAAACATGATTTCCACATTCCTGAAATTCAGTCGTGGGTCACCATAAGCTTGCTTTAGTATTTAGGTCAATATCACTGATGGAAACATTCTCTGTACTGTGTATAAACTATATATATTGGCTGCTAAAGATATTCTTTCTTATGTGCTTGTGATAAATGTTTCTTTTTTTTTTTTTTCCTAAGATGATTATGGACAAATGCACTAAAAATACTGTTAGGGTTGATAAACAAAACCCTTGAAAATTAAACATACCTGTCTGAGCTTACTTTGCAGACATGCCTGCCCTCCTTGTGTGGCAGCTGATCCAGCCTTTGATGGCACAGTGGTACAGCTTTTTTGCTTCAGCCAGTTAGCACCATTGCACCTGTGCACTTACTGAACACCTTTTAAATAGCTGCTCTTATCAGCAGTCCTTCCCCAGGCTTTGCAATTTATTTCATGCTATGCAAACTCTGTTATAAAACATTTGCTTTCCTCACGGATTTTTGTGCGGTTTGTCACTAGATGTTATCCAAGACCTCAAAGGTCAGCACTATCTTTGTGTGGCAGATAAGGAAATGAGGCACTTGAAAACACATTCTGAATTCAGAGAGATTCAGTAACTCTCAAGTTCTGGTTTGGAGATTATCCTTGGGCTGGTTTTTCAAACATGATATAGTTTTTTCTGTTTATTCCTTTTTTAATTGTTTCTCTTAGGTCTTCTTTTCCTATTCAGACGCTTGCCCAGTCTCTCCAAGTTTTCTTTCTCTGATCCATCTCTAGTTCATGCTTTTCATGTCAACTTCCTTTAACCTACATCAGTCAATAAGTTTATTTATATCATCAGTCCATTCAACAATATTCATAAATTCATTTACATTAATTTCTTCACCAGCTTAAGCTGTCTTAAATGCCTGTTCTTCCCATCAGATCTTCCCACCTCTGCACTGTCTGTTCTGGGTTCTGACACCACAGCTGTGTTTGTGCAATGGTGTCATGAACTTGACAGAGGAATGTGTTCATATGAAAAATTGGTATGAAAAGGTTGATATTTTGCTATTGGTTTGGATTTTTTTTTTTAGTACTGTCAAGTTACTCATTCCAATTCTTAGCAGTGGGGCACAAACTCCTGCGTCAGCAAAACCCTGATTTTGGTCTGAGACAAATAAGGGAGAGTGTTGCAGTAACACTATCAAGCATCTAGTCAAGCTTTGGTATCTTATCTTCTGTACATTTCTTTCCTCAACATCACTCACATCAGCCCTAATCTGTGTGTTTCCTCCAGCCAAATAGCTTTCCCATTTTTTGCCTCATTTATCCCAGTCACTTCATCTCTTTTCATAACTCTCAGACACTCATCAGGTTTTCTGTCCCCCTTTCATTTCTTTGAACATCTCTAGGTTTAAATTTTGTTTCCTTCTGCATTCAGATTAGAATTCTTCTTCTCACCATCTGAGTAACAAGATAGTTCTTTAAAACAAAACCAAAAATCCTCACAAGCTGCTACTCTTACTTTGAATGCTTTGGCCTTCCTTGGAGGGCAGCAGCTGGGAGCATTATGGGGATATTTTGAGCTTCAAGATTCAATATATGGAGCTGATGGCTTGTGTTCAGTAGAGGCTGTTAAAAGTGTCAAAAACCAGCTATTTCAAAACTTTATAGTCACATGAAGTTTGGGCACATTTTAATGTTGTCTCTGAACTTTTTCGCTGAAATGAGATGGTAACTTTTCTGAGTATTTCAAAGAGCTCAAATTCCCCAAATATTCCTCTTTCCAAAAATGTTCTCAGCAGTATTTTCAATTCCAGTGAAAAGTTCTCTTCTTTTTTCCTCCTGCCTTTCAGAAGCCCACCCCAGATATAATAAGTGTTGGAAATTTTCCATGAAAAAGAAAAGGTGTTGTCTCTCAAACACCACAGGGAAAGTTTCCGTTCAAACTTAAAACTTGAGGAAATTATGGACAACTAAACCCTGGAGTGTTTTCATAGGAACTAACAGACTATTTTAGAAACAAGCAGACTGTCCTATGCGAAGGAAACCTTCAATTTCTGTGTCGTGAGGCTGGTAATAATACTTTAAATGCTGAAAATACATAGGAAACTAGTGCTTTATTGGCTAGAAGCATGAAATCACTTGTGTTGCTCTAGTCTTCAGCTTTAATAATGTGGTTTGATGGCATGACTACTAAACCAATTACACCAGGAGTGTAATTGTTTGGATTTTGCATATGAAGAACTGACCTTTTTTTTTTAAAAAAATATTGTGTTTAAATGTTGAGTTCTTGTGTAATATCTTCATCATGAATTAGTAGGGCAACACTTGATGGAGAAGTAAATGTTTATCAGAAATGTCCGTTGGGATCTTGCCTTTATATCAATCCTTTGAAATATATAATGAAAGATAAAGATCTGAGAAGTATGAAACAATCCTTTTTAGCTAGATTACAGGGCAGAATTTGTCTCACCTAATTCCGTTACCTTGTCTCAGGTAGTTAGGTGGACTCCTTGAGCAGGAGAGAACCCAATACACCCTTGTGACTGAACTGGATTTGCTCCCTGATTAGCAGTTTGTTTTATATCTCCTGTTATCTTTTATTTCTCAATGTTTTTGATATGAGGTCATGAGTGTGTGTCTGAACTTATAGCTTAACATGGAGGGGCTTAAGTATTTGATGTATATTTGATTTTAATTGGAACTCTTCCTCATGGCCAGTTGAGAGAACTTGGCAGAAACCACTTTGGACCTGTATGCTTCCTCATTTCTGACAAGAAACCCATTTATAATGAAAAGTCTTAGTCTGAATATTGGTGGTCATTTCCCTCAAACAATGATGCCATCTGTCTCTCCTTGAAGAGGTTGAATAAGCTGGTTTTTATATTGAGCTTTAAGAAAAGTATTTGTCCTTCATACATTTGGTATGTATTTGGAGGTGGGATGAGATGAGGAAAGAGACATTAAACCCCTGTCATTCTGCTCCCGAGCTCAAAAGTCGGAGAGCATAAACACCTGGACTTCATGTTTTCAGGCTTTAGAAATTCTGATGATGTGACATGACTACTGTTGTATTTGATGGGCCCAGTCAGTGCTTATAGCCAAAAACCATGGCACCATTATGTGTTTAGTGGGGGTAATGGTTCCCTGAACCGCCTGGTAAAAGGGCAAGACTATGCTTTTGATTTTATGGGCTCAGGAAGACTGAGCTCCTGTATTTGGTGTCAAAGTTATGTACTGTGAATATCACCTTTCCCCAGGTCTCTCCAGACAAGTAGGAAATGGAATGCATGAAAGAACATAATATTGGGAGCCAGGTTTGTAATGTTTTATACTGACTGGACACATACTATAGAAACAACCACCTCTGTTAATATCTACCTCTAACCATGCTGATTCTGAAAGAACAAGTGGGGAAGGACCTAAAAGAACAAGTTGGGAAAGACATCTGGACCACCTGCAAAATCAGAGATCTCCTGGATCTCTGATGAGGACATGCAACTGTTCTTGAGTACTTGGGACTATCAGGACAGGGGTCTGCCTGCCCCACAGAACTTGGTCAAAGAAAGTCTTGTGTTTTTTACTGTGTTCCACTGGAACTGAATGATACCCAAAACTGTGCATTGTCAAAGGCTGAGCTTGGTTGCTTTCTGTGACTGGTATTCACGGATGGCAGAACTGTTATTTCAAAGGGGTTTAGCCTCGTTGCCTCGTTGAGTAGGTCTTTTGGAAGAGCAAGCCTGAATTCTATTCACTAGACTATGCCAGCAAAACCAGCTTTTTGCTAACAAAACCATAGTGTGTGTCTTCCAAACCTGGCAACCAGAGCGGTTGGATGTGGCACCTAAAGCCAAATTCATTGCACACAGTGACCCATGTTGGCCCAGGGCTGGATGGTTGAGTACCATGGACAGGGGCAGATCAGCCACAGCCTGGTCAGGACTTCGGGCTTAACAGCCTTGTTGGAAAACACCTTCTAAGCCTGCACAGTTGGTGCCAAATTAGTTGTTATTCAGTGCAAGTAAAGCAGCTAACCTGCCTGAGCTGTTTTTCACAGGCATTCCCTATTTAGTCCTCCTACGCAATTGTGTTTGGTCCAGAGCCATGCAAAGCTCTTAAAATGCTTTCTGATAGATTTTTAAAAAACCTACTCCTGCCTGTATCTTTGAGAAAGTACTACAGATGTTCATGGAGTCCTCTCTTGGAGTGTTTCCCAGATGGTGCTGAGAAAACCCTTTTTGAATGCCTATTTGAATGAATTTCAAGAAGTCATGGCCTGCACTCTTTATATGATACTTCACAGAGATCAACCATTGATCGTTTGTGACCTCTATCCCCAGTGGTATTAGAACTTCATGTGGGCTAACTTGTAGTGGAAGTATTGACAGGCTTCTTCCAGATGTGTATCAGAATATATTGCTTGGTTACAATCAGACAGATGTTTGGCTGTGTTTACCCAGAAAAAGGCTGTTCTAAGATGCATGTTCTTGCAAAGGTTGTGGCAGAAAAAAAAATATGTTGGGGCTTTTGTTTGAGCTTTTCTCTATCCTGAAATGTTTCACTTCTGGCATTTGACATCATGTGTTTGTTTCAGACAAGACCAGGTACAAGATAGATAGATAGATAGATGTGTATGATATATTTGAGGCAGAAAAGCAGTGTGAACTTGGGAGACTGAAGCTCATTACTCATAAAACGTAAGGACACTGAAATGTGGAATACTCAAGTACCCCTGAGTGCTTGAAGAATAACTAAAGGTTACTATCAAGAATCTGAAATTTCTTGGTATGCGGTCAATGTGAATAAGGCAGCACAAATTCTCTCTTTGATTTATGGGTTCTTCCCCCATTCTGCACTTGGAATTGTCAGGGAAACAGGAGTGTTAGGACTACTCTAGCCTTAGTGCATGGCACTGTGAAGAGCCATGCACCAAATCATAGTGGATCCAGAGGTAATGATCCATACCTGAGCACAGCTTCAGCACTGTAATCAGTACATGGGCTCTGACACAGTGCCTTAAAATTTTATTTCTCCTGAAGCCTGTGGAGGGGCATGTCATGTTGGCTTTTGAATTGAACATATATATGAATTAGGGTGAAAGTAAGCTCCTGGGATATTTACTTATAGCTAGGTTGCTGTTTTTCCCAGCATGTGTTTTCAGCAGCAGTTTTTGTCTGCATAAGCAAGGGAGAACATGGTGGACACCAATGCTTTAAGTTGTAAGATAAGCTTACATAACATTGAATTATTAGAAATAAAAATGTACTGGATTCTCTGCATTTTCAGAATTATTTCTGCATGGAAGAGGTATAATATTTCAAAGTTTTACTCTGTAGTCAAAAGACTAAGAAGCATGGAGGAGATTGCCTGCTAATGACATCACTCCAAACCTGAGCTTGTAGTTAAAACAGAAACAGGTTGCTGTGGAGTTAAAACATTAACAGGTTGCTGCTCCTTTTAAGATGATGGTGCGAGAAATATTGTTTCTTCTGACTGCAAATTACCCTTAAAAGAGCTGCTTCAGCATACAGGCATGAGGTGTTTGCATCATGACCAAGTCCCACAGTTCTGCCTTTAAATGTTGTAAACCAGGATGGTTCTTACCAGCAGTAATTTACAAAGTTTTATTTCAAACTAGATGAAGATCTGATGGGCTTCATTGTGCTTTTGTTTATTGTACTGACATGAATAGGAGTTAACTCTTGACATGTCTGTGGAACACAAATTTGGTCCAGAATCTTAAATAATTTTAAAAAAGAGTCTTCCAAGTCTTCCATATTTATTTGCCTGACACTTGCAATGTTCAAGCAAACAAAAACACAACAGTCTTGATAAATATGTTCATATTGAAAAAGTAATCTTTGTTTTTCCTGCATTTTGTATTGACATGTACATTTTTCTTTTCAAAAGAAACCATGAAATGCAAGAGCTTTTTTATGTAAATGTTCTGAAGTTCGTTAAAAATAATCAGGATAATGCAGTGCTTCTTTAGCTGAAGAGCTAATTTTTCAATTGTTTTTTCATGTTTATTTATAAGTTTTAAAAAAAGTCTTTAGATTAAAACAGTAGATTGCTGGGTTATCCTGTGAGAACACAAATGCATTATTATACATAATGAAATGCCAGTAGATGTCTTATTATATACTTTATATACAATACATAGGACTGTGATTTCTTTAAATAGAGTGATTGATTATTTTGGTTTGGTATTTCTGGGTTTTCCCCCAACACTTGTGTTCACGATGAGAACCACATTGCATTTGAGGCCTGTTTTATATGCACTAATAACTTGAAAGCTTTCAATTTTAAATCCAAATTCTTCTTACTGCTAATGAAGAACATTGCATGCTATATTTTTGGAAATGCTTTCCTTTTTTTGGTCTTATTTTTCCAGTCAAATGAAATTCGGAGAGCTTTCAGTCAAAGAAAAGAAAATTCCAGTTTTTAATTTCCTCTTCTTGATGATTCACATGTTCTTTACATCACCATTACTGCCAGCAGATAAGATCCAGCAAATCAAAATCATAGAGACAGCTTTGCTTCTACAAAGCAATATTCCCACTGTAACAGGCGTTAAGCTTTCCTTTGGCATCTCTTTGCAACAGTGCAGGCTGTTATATATGTCTGTCAGTGAAAAGACAGCCTCAGCTGCCTCTACTCTAGCTGGAAGAACATAGGGAAAGCATTAGTTTGCTATTTCAAAAGAGCAGAACAAAATGTCATTCCCTCCCTGTCCTTCTGCACTATTGCTCTTTGTTCCCATATTCCACACCATCCACTCCACTGGTCTAGAATGTGTTAAATTCACTGGTTTCTTATTAATTTGTTGGGTCTGAAATTCTTTCAGTTCTTGATCCGCTTATTCATGGGCATGCATAAACAGCTGCAGCAGTACAAAGTTAAGTGGCTCCCTTGAGTGGGAGAGTGAAATTATCTTCCAGTGGTGGCACTGGCTATTTCAGAGTACAAGTGGAATTCTTGCTTCAGTGGCTTGACTGAGACGACTTTGCTTTCTTCCTGTTGTTACTGGCCTGGAGGTTGATTTCAAGTAAGGCACTTTTTACTCCAGCTGTTTCTGTCTGACCATCTGTAAAATCTTGTGCTATCACATTTCCTTTTTCTATTTCTTTTTTTTTAAGTTTGTAGGCAAAATTATACATTCACAGTATTCTCTCAAACATGCATAGAAAACCCACTCAACATGACCTGGCAATGTGCACTCACCACTGAGAAAGCCAACCATGTCCTGGTTTGCATCAAAAGTTGTGTGGCCAAAATGTCAACAGAGATGATTCTGCCCCTCTACTCTGCACTCATGAGACCTCACCTGGAGTGCTGCATCCAGCTCTGGGGTCCCGAACTAGAAAGATATTGACCTGCTGAAGTGAGTTCAAAGTAGGGTCGTGAAGATAGTCATGGGGCTGGCACACCTCTCCTGTGCAGACAGACTGAGAGAGCTGGGGTTGTTCACCCTGGAGAAGAGAAGGCTTTGAGGTGACCTTAGAGCACCTTCCAGTATCTAAACAGGGCCTACAGGAGAGCTGGAGAGGGATTTTTTTACAGGAACATATAGTGATAGGACAAGGGGGGAACTGCTTCAAACTGAAAGAGTGTAGATTTAGATTAGATATTAGGAAGATATTCTTCACTGAGGGTGATGAGGCACTGCAGCAGGTTTCCTAGAGAAATTGTGGGTGCCCCATCCCTGGAAGTGGTGATGGGCAGGTTGGATGGGGTTTTGAGTAACCTGATCTAGTGGAAGGTGTCCCTGCCCATGCTGGTGGGACTGGGAGACAATCTTTAAATTCCTTTTGAAGCCAAACCATTCAGTATTTCTAACACTTCAGACTGCTCATTGTGATCATAATTGGTTTATGATGCTTGTGGGCAGAAGGACCAGGGCCCTTTCTGTTGCTGGATGAGGAGGAGGAGACCGCAGTGGTGGAAGTGGGAAGGACAGCAGGGAAGAGACGAAGAGAGACCTCTTTGCAGCTGCTCCAAAAGAGATGGAGCCAAGCAGTGGTTGGTTGCCACAGATCGAACACATCCCCAGTAATAACTGCCACCCTTTTTGCTTTGTCTCTTCATTTTGTTGCCACAGTCTGACCCAACCTGTGTTTTTCAGCGCAGGGAAGCAACACTGGCTGCTTGACTACTCTACTAGTCTGCTGCCTTAGGGTGATGCTCATATTTCTGGTGTGTGGGCTGTCACTGTGTTTCTGGAGCTATTTCTCAGAAGATGCCACTAGTTTTTATTAGAGACTGGGTAGAAAAAGGGAAGAATGTCTTAGTTAATATTTTTCTTCTCTTCTTTGAAAAAAGGAATAGAGATGAAGTATTTATGCTTTTCAACACTGCAGACCTAACACAGCTAAATGAGGAAGGTAAGTTCCCTAGGGCCACAGGGTGACTGACAGACTGCTCAAGAAAACTGTGAAGAGGAAAGCCCTGGTTTTATTCATATGTTTCAGGAGAGTAGCCAGAGAACCACGTAGGTATCTAAAGCCAGCTGATACTTCAGGAGATGACTGCTGGGAAGAAAGTGTTGAATTGATCTAAAGCAAGCCAATGAACTTGTGAATGCTTTCACAATAATGGCACAGTGTGTAATAGGCGTAATATCTGTATTAGAGTGCATCAGAGAGGGTGTCCCAGTTTGAGACAAAACCCAGGGGAGAAATATCCCCCAATGGAAGGCAGGATTGCAATCACCCCTCCCCCCACCAGGTTCGGGAAAAGAAATATTTCCTCGGAGGAAAATTAAGAGGGAAAAAAACTATTTATTTAACAAAACACACAGGGAAAGGGAAAAAAAACCCCAAGAAAGGATAATAATGCTAAACAATAAAATCTCTCACTTGGGAGAGGGAAGAAAAAACCTGGAGAAGTCCTTCCAGCTTTGATCCCTCTCACTGGGTCAACGTGGGAAATTCCCCCCGCAAACCCGTGGAGAACTGATAGAGGGAAACCAAACCTCCCAGTGAGGTCTCCCGAGGTTCTGATGCTCCCAGTCCAGAAGAAAAAAAGAAACCAAAGTCCAAAAAAAGGAAGGAAAAAAAAAACTTCTTCTCTCTCTTCCCCTCAAAGAAAAAGAAGCAGAGACTAAACCCTCGCCGGCAAGCTGGCCAGCCCGGGAGAGGACTGCCGGCTTCCTGCTCCGTCTCCTTCAACCGTACCGCTCCCCCACATTTGACCTTGGCTGTGAACAAAAAAATTCCTCTGGCCTTTTTTTCCTACCCCATTAAGGCATAGAAAGGCATAAAATTCATTTTCTGGGCATAAAGCAGACGATATAGGATATATCATACACCATAACAATCACTCCAAGACAGAGGGGGATGGTGGATACCCACAGAATTCATATGCTTTTTTCTAAGTACTCATATGCGAATCAGGAATAAGGTTATTATAGGTTTGCTTTCCTTTATGAGGTTGGGTTAGTAGTGTGTGTTGTGAGACACGGATTACAGCTAGGTTCCATTTTATTTGACATCTAACTCTTTTCAGGAGCAATGTACCAAATAGAATCTCGTTGCTCAAGGTGAAGGAAAGTTGACACCCATTCTCTGAATCCAGTTCTACTGAGGTTTTTGAGATGCAGAATCCAAAGAGAGTGAAGTTCTCTAGTGCATTACAGACATTGACTGGGAAAGAAGGCAAAATGCCCTTCCTGCCATCCTTATTACCAAGGCTAACCCATTCTGCCCCTCCAGGTCTGAAGTGTTTTGAGTTTGCCTCCTAAGAATCAGAGGTGTTGTTGTCCTTTGGGTATTCCTAGGACAGTTGAGAGTCCATTGTTTCCTACCTTTTTTCAGTGTGGTTTTGTTTCAAAGCATAGTGCAGCTAGCACTGTACTGGCTGGAGAGTCGTGGACTACTTCTCCAGGGTTATATGTATGATCGGTGTTCTCTTTGTCAGAATTATTAAATTACAGAATTTTTGGTCTCAAAATAAAGCTGTTGTCTAGCAGTTTTGGGTCCCCTTAAGCAAAAAGAGACTTGTAAAAATGACAGCTGACTACGTCAGACCTTTCTATTGCACTTTAAAAAAACTAAGTCCCAGACTAAATTACCATGAAATTAAAATTGTGTTATTAGTGCTGTGCTCATGGTACCCTCTGTTCTAGTGGAAGGTCTACTTTGAATGAAACACATAACACAAAACAAAACAACAAAATCCTGCTTTCCAGCACTGAGTGCTGATAAGTCATGCTGACTGCAATAAGCAACCATTACTTGGTATCTCATGTTATCTCTTTAAAGTGAGAAATTACAGGTGTTGCTCACATGTTTTCATATGCTTTCATTTGGCTTTAGAAACTTCTTGCAGAAGCTCACTCCCTTTTGTTTACTTTCCAAGAGTCACATTAGTTATGACTTTCAGGCTAAAATTCAAAATTTCCCTACCTTGCCTGGAAACTCTGAAAATGAAAGCAACAGAGGCAGTGTTCTTTCATTAAATACTGAGAAATTGTTGTAAGGAGTGAGTGATTTCAAATTTAACTTCACAAAACAAAACAGAAGTGGGAAGAAAAAAGAGGAAAATATTTCTACTTCAGTGAGGAGAGGCTAGATTTAGGAATTTTCTTAAGCTTTTTGGGTTCTTCCTCTGCAGGAACTGAAATTATATTCTAGAAGGAACTGATGGTGAAAGTGGTGTGAAACACCTCCTTTTTCTTCCATGTACATCATTATCTTGGATCTTAAACAAAGCAATGTCATCTGTTGTTTGTAGCATGCATTATGTTGTAAAAATAGAACTCTGAAACCACTGCAAAGGTCTGAGGTTTTTAAACATTATTTAAAAGATTTTGTACAAATAAACAGCAATCCTTTTTAAAACTAATTATACACATATGGAAGCATTTATCGTGAAGTGGCCAATTTTTTATGATGCTGTAAGAATTTTGAGAAAGGGATATGTAAATTCAGATACATACAGTTAAATATTTTTATCTGCAGATGTCCATCTGTAAACATGCTGTATATTTAAAGGCAGGGATATGTGCACGAAAATACCCAAATGTGTTACTGCACAATGCAGGGGGAGAAAAAAAAAAGTATTGCTGGACTGTGGAAGTGACCTGGAAGAAGTAATTTACACTGCTGTAATGCATTTAATCTGCATTTGAATACTTCCTAATCTTCCAGATCTCTGAAATTTATTTGCTTAATCAAAATTGTAGGTGCTAATGTAGGTGAGTATGGAAACCTAAAGGGGAAATATTACACTGTTTTGAAGGTACAGTTCTTTACATGGGTCCTGACTGGTCTTGCTTGATCTGGAGTGCTTGTGACTGGTTGTGCAAGGAAACACACAGTGCAAAAGCTGCAACAGGAAAGCACCATGGCAGCTCTACACACAGAGAATATACTTAGCTAGTCTTTGAGTTCTTCCTTCTGTAAGCTCCATATTCTTCATGTCAGCTAGATGAGGAATGTGTATGGTGTGTGATGCCTATAGAAGGCTTGTTAAAGTTGGCAGTCTAGATTTAAGAAAAAAAGGTGGTGAAAGAAGACAGGAGGTGAATGCAGCAGTATCTGATTTCAGCTTTATAGCTCTCGAGGGCTCTGAGGGCAGGCAAGTTCAGTGCGACCTTGGAAATCTACCTGGGACTCTGGTGCCTCGCTCTGTCTCTGGTTTACATTCTACTCTCCAGCTTTATGAAATGTCATGTAATTAAATCCTCAGAGAAATGAAAGGAGACTGTTGAATCTCATTAGTTTAGGTTTTTTTTTTCCTTTTCCTTGAATTTCACTTTTTAGTGAAAAATGATAGATAAATAGATAGATAGATAGATAGATAGATAGATAGATAGATAGATAGATAGATAGATAGATGAAGAGGATCAACAGCTTTTCTATGTTCGTTTATGAAAAAGGATTGTTAAGGAGATACTAAACACACCTCAGGTTGAACAGTTAGCTCTACAGGTGCTGACTCCACGAAGTGGCCACTTTTCATGGAGCACGTGAAGTGCTGGGAATGGTTTTTCTTATTTTGTTAGTTGGATCATTTCCTTCAACTGTATTCTTAAAGCCTTTTGACTAATGAGAAAACTAAAAAGTGTTTCTTTTGGCAACAGTTAAATAAAATATTGTGTTGGAAATCATCCTAAGAAAAGAAGGCATTCCTAATGTTCAGGAAAATCCCATCTCTCACCTTTTGAAAATTTCTGTTCAGATGAGTGAAAATTCCTTCTTATGTTTCCTTCTAGAAAGTAAGGGAAGGAAGGGAGGAGAGTAAAGTGAGAGGGAAATATGCATGTGGTCAATCCAAAATTAATTGCTTTGCTAATGTTACCATTCCTCTGATTGACCTTTCCAAGGTGTTACCATGCTTACATTATAAGCTGGACCAGCTGCCTGAAATAGGTTTTGTGGTGGCAAATGGTGTTGCCTCCCTTTGACCCTACTCAGGAATTCAGGAAGGGAATATGGGAATTAATTGGGTCTTTCTCAGAGGCCGCCTCAGCAGCAGTGTGGGGTACCCAGTTGCTGTAGGGTTCACTTTGGGTTTGGGGGCTTGTCTCCATTTCATTTAATAAACATATTGCAAGGAAGGAGATCCATTCTTCTAAGGAAAGGTGGGGCAGGAAAAGACTGATCAAAGATTGGGTGAGAAAAGATGGCTCTCTACTAGCCTTTCCTGCTGTAAAGCACCATTAGGAAGAATTGCAAGGTTTTGTGGGGACAGGACCATATAGTCTGCAGAGTTTGTCTAGAGATTTATGTAGTTTGGATAAGCATTCTGGCTCTGAGCCTTTCTCCATGTTAAACTTGAAATGAGATTAAGGGAGGCAGGAAAGAATAGACTTTATTTTTTTAGTGCTTGTACCAGCAATGTTGATTCTTTCTCTCACCACTTCATATATTATTTCTTTTTGTAAGGTCACTTGGATTGGATGCATTGTAGGCAACCTGTTTATGTAACCAAGTTAGAATCATTTTCCCAAGTTGATACGCAGAGGTGGAGCTCTCAGCGGTTCACACAGAGTGGTATTTTGTAGTCTGAACTTTATTGTGAAGATGTGAAATAGTTTAATGCCATTTATTATGCAGTGGTTGTGAATTTTTTTTTGCACAGGTTTATATCAGCTATGGTACTGCAGTGTTGATTTTGTAAAGCTCTGAGATTTGCTTACACAGTAGCAAGCAGCTTCCCTCATTTAGCTGATAACTGTTGTTTACATTTATTTTTTCTTCTATTTGACTGCAAAATATGAATTACTGGCTTTCAAGCATTTCTGTTGCTTTTACACTTTGTGCTAACATAAATTTCTGTAGATCGAGCAGTGAATCAAAATGAGTATGTTTTAGTTCTGCTTTATTTTCTATGCCAATAAAGCAACTCAGGTGTTCTATTTATATTTTAACTTTTCCATTATTTGTACTGCATGAAAAGTGAAGGATTACCCATTGGCCTTAAGCAGTCAGAAGGGATGAGATTAATTAAAATAATTCCCAGTTGCAACTATGAAATGAAAATAAAAATTCTAGAGATAGTAGGGATCCTTTTATGAAGAACAGGAAGGCTGAAGACAGCATACATGCATTTCATTTCCCAAGCAAGGTAATTTACCCAATTTTGTTCCACAAACTTTTGTTTTATAAGCAGAGGTTGTTCTGGATGGTAACTATGATCAATTTGTTAGCAGTATTCTCCCAGCCATAAGAATACCATTCCCAAAACAAGGTGAGATGTATTTTGAATAGATGCTTGGAGCTAAATATGCCCGTCCAGGACAAGTGGGAGGCCATAGGGAGCAGCAGCCTGGAGGAACAGTGGCCTAGAGCAGATCAGAGGTCTGTTGTCTCTCCTAATCTGCACTTGCCAGAATTTTTTGTGTAGAGCAGCAGGATGCTCATGGTTCTCTTAAAATTCAGTAGGGTAATGAGAAAGTTTTGGCATTTTGTGACATTTTATCAGTGTTGCTAGTGAGAAACATGGATAAAGAGGGAAGGTGTCCCAAATCCGGAGAACAGATTGGAGGATGATGAAGCTGTGCATGATGGCTGGTGGGTGGTGCTTTGTGGAAGCTCAGAGATATCAAAGCTGATCTGCAAAGTACTTCTAGGTATGTCACCTGAGTTCCTGAACATCTGAAATAACTCTTGCTTCTTCAAGCTCCTAGTACTGTTGCAATGATGTCCTGAACTTTTTAAATCATGTCTGGTGAGGCAACCTCTGCCAGTGTGATTTCTATCATAAACCAAAGATAGCTTGTAGGTTTGTTTGCTGCGTTAGGGCGGGCAAACAGTTAATGGGAGAAGTATTTATTCTGTTAAATTAAATGGAAAAACCCTGTGTGATGGACCTCACAATTTTATTCCACTTAAGCATCATGAGCATAATGAGGGGTTCTCTTACACACACTTTTTTTTTTTTTTAATGAAACAAGGATAGCAGCTCAAAACCTAAACAAATCAATCTAATAAAAAAGGTAATCTCAGATCATACATAGTATTCTGAGTTGGAAGGGACCCACAGGGATCATTGAGTCCAACTCTTAAAGGATTAGAATGTTTAAAAAGCCAGGTTTTCCAGACATTGGAAATAAGGCTACCAGTCCTCAAAGTTCAAGGAGAGAAAAGGAATGGAGGTGCTACACATTTTAGGGTTCCTGGCATGGGGGGAGAGAGTTTCTAACTGAACCTCTGCCACAGTATTGGTATATATTGTACTTGCTAGGCAAGTCCTTTCAGTTCAGCTTGTCAGAAAGTATCATTATGTTCCCTGTCAAGGTGTTTATTGTTTTCTGTGGGGCCAATCTGAGACTGTACTGGACAGAGCTGAACCTAAACTTGAAGTATCATTATATCAAAAGGTATTCTCAAATACAAATCAGATTATCAGGTGTCTAAGATGTGACATCCAGAGCTAGTAGAAGCCCCAACTGCTCTGCAGAACAGAATAGTTTCTTTACTTTGTCAATGTTCTATGCAGAAAAAGTATTGAGACCCATGAAGCACTCACTGTATTGATGAACATGAAAAGAAATATTCTGTCTTCACAGGAGGTTTGCACTAAAAAATTCCTAGGACCACACACTGAGAGAGTGCTTTCTAGACAGTACTTTCCAGCACTTGCTTTGAATAAGGAAGTACTCCAAAGTTCAGGAATAATGTTTCTTAAAATTGATTTTGACATAGTTAAGTTAGTGCACAGAGTAGGCTGAACAAAGTTTTCTACCGGAGTCTTAATTCTGGCATTTCTTGATGGTTCAAGTGCTTGAATTTTGTCTATCTAATGTTTTTTTAACTTCTTTCTAAGTACACAGAAACAGCTAATTGCCCATGATGGATCTGTCTTATTTGGGGACTAATTATTCCATAGGTGCATAGCCTTCTACACCAGTTATGCACATATGGTTTGGGTTCAGTCCACATCACTTACTGGAGAAATGTTGTGCAGAAGTGTCCATGATACTTGCAGGACTGGTTTGGGTCTGGAAGTAATTTAGCTGCTTCCATGTGGAGTCTGATGTTATTCCTCATGGAGCAGAGCTCAGCAACCTTGCCTCAAACTAACACAAGGAGCTGTAAAACACTCCTGTCTCCAAATTGTCCCTGCGCCATCTTCTTAAGTGTTATCCTGGGATCCTGTAACCATGCAGTCCTATGTAACTCTTGCTAAGGTGGTGCTGAGCAATAATACAGTCATAGAAACATGCTTGGTTCATACAAGGATTACCAGTAATGCTGTGGTCACTGAATTGTAGAATGATCAGCAAAAGAAATTAAATTACCCCAAAATATTCTGTAAATAAGATGTGATTGTTCAAGTTTCATTTCTCATTTACACGGTTACTGATAAATAAGAAATGTAGATGATCAAACCTGAATAAATCGACCACCTTCATCTTCATATTCAGCCNGCTTTGAATAAGGAAGTACTCCAAAGTTCAGGAATAATGTTTCTTAAAATTGATTTTGACATAGTTAAGTTAGTGCACAGAGTAGGCTGAACAAAGTTTTCTACCGGAGTCTTAATTCTGGCATTTCTTGATGGTTCAAGTGCTTGAATTTTGTCTATCTAATGTTTTTTTAACTTCTTTCTAAGTACACAGAAACAGCTAATTGCCCATGATGGATCTGTCTTATTTGGGGACTAATTATTCCATAGGTGCATAGCCTTCTACACCAGTTATGCACATATGGTTTGGGTTCAGTCCACATCACTTACTGGAGAAATGTTGTGCAGAAGTGTCCATGATACTTGCAGGACTGGTTTGGGTCTGGAAGTAATTTAGCTGCTTCCATGTGGAGTCTGATGTTATTCCTCATGGAGCAGAGCTCAGCAACCTTGCCTCAAACTAACACAAGGAGCTGTAAAACACTCCTGTCTCCAAATTGTCCCTGCGCCATCTTCTTAAGTGTTATCCTGGGATCCTGTAACCATGCAGTCCTATGTAACTCTTGCTAAGGTGGTGCTGAGCAATAATACAGTCATAGAAACATGCTTGGTTCATACAAGGATTACCAGTAATGCTGTGGTCACTGAATTGTAGAATGATCAGCAAAAGAAATTAAATTACCCCAAAATATTCTGTAAATAAGATGTGATTGTTCAAGTTTCATTGCTCATTTACACAGTTACTGATAAATAAGAAATGTAGATGATCAAACCTGAATAAATCTACCACCTTCATCTTCATATTCAGCCATTACATGATTGTCTCTCCCTGCCACCCACAGATGGCAACTGGTTACCAATGACAGACCATACGTTCTTAGGTCAAATGAAGCTTATACCCCCAAATATTTTCCTTTTGTTTTGGATCTATTTTATTCACATCTTTGTATGGTAAGGAAATAAAAGCAGAGATCCTCTATTCTGTCTTTCTGTTAATCAGAAATTAGTATTCAAACAATTTTTGTAAATGTCAACTGCGAATTTTGAGAAGGGGGAAAAAATAGGACTGGTGTTCATTTTGTTTACCTGTTCACCTATTGAGTCAGAGAGGAGAAAGGTGTGAGCATGACACTCAGACACTCATGATGATTTCATTATGTTTCTCTTTAAGAATTGCTGTAATAAGGTGTGATTCAGAATTCAAAGGAGTTCTCACTATCACCATGATGAAGGGGAAAAAAAAATAATAGAGGGATTAGAAGAGAATTACTGTTAATTTGGAAGGGAAGTTGGCTCATTATGTGAGATGAATGAGCAGAGACACAAAACAGCATTTTCAGTCAATATTTTGGAAGAGTGTGAGCTCTGTACTTAAAGGTATTTGTAATTATGTCTCTTCCCTGCACCTTTCTCATGGGAAGTTCACTTCAAATGGGAGATACGAACTTGTGACTTGAGCACATTCTTTACTGTGAGATTTGAAAGGAGACTGTATAACCCTAAATTTCACATAGCAGCAGACATACTTGAAACAAAAAGAAATAAAAAGCACATTTAATGAAGTGTTGTATTGGTTTTCTTTCTAGTGCTGACTTTGGCTTTTTTTAGCCAGTACTTAAAGAATAGAGCCTTTCATTAATTTGCCCTAACAAGCATAAATTCAAGAGATGAAAGTGAATTCTTTAATGGCATGCACATTACTGCAGGGTGGAGTCTATCTGAAATGTTAGAGACAGGCTGAGCATGCTGAAGAGCAATAAATATCTGAAAAGTATATCAGGAATTTAGTTTCAGCATCTGTCATGGTGTAATTACAATGAAGGAAATTAGAAAGATACACTTGCTGTTGGTTTTAAGACAGGTAAATGAATAAAAAGTGACAGATGCATTCTTTTTTGTAAAATCATTGGAAGCTGGGATCCATCCCTCAATAGATAAAAGGCACCGATCTTGATTCAAACAGCTTTTATTTTCAGGCCATTTGGTAATTCATTTTTAGCCAACACACTGTGGTGAGGAGGCTGGGACACTGTGAGAAAGCCTTACTTCCAGTCCTGTCTGCTTTGAACTGGCATTTTCTTCTCCCACTTTGTTTAGGAACTATTTTAATTTAGCTGGTGAATTTAAAGCATAGTGAGTTCTTGTTTATCCCACTGATTTCTGCCCTTGAGTCAGTCCTTCTTGAGCAGGGGACGAATCTTTTATTCAAGGATTTTGGATTATTTGGAATACAGTTAAGAAAAATATGACTTTCTGCGCTGCTCTACAGTGCTCTTTAAATTAATTGGTTTCAAGATGATAAAAGCATTGAAGAAATCTCAAGTTTATATTAAAAATCTTAATTTTAAAAAGCAGATTTTCTTTACATTTTTTTGACACTTACATTTCAAACTCAAGTGCCCTGGAATGATCTTAATACATCTGTGCTGTGTGTTCACTTGTTGCATTCCCATCTGCTGAGATGATGAAAGCCAATGTATCCCTTTAGAGGAACTTTTGGACTTGTCTAAAATCATGTACCTGTTGTCACTTAAACA
This sequence comes from Erpornis zantholeuca, assembly GCA_013400515.1. NCBI lineage: Eukaryota > Metazoa > Chordata > Aves > Passeriformes > Timaliidae > Erpornis > Erpornis zantholeuca. Next base: position 20,947 of record VZTN01035270.1, on the reverse strand, counting down.
ACAAGAAATTATAAAAGTGATATCTACTTAAAGTGTTTTGTAGTGCTTCTTAAAATAATCTTTCTTTTACTGTGCTTTTCACACGTGGTACCTCACGTTGGAAGAAGAGGCAACAGTGTTTGGAATACATTGCCAGGTGAAGGAGCTATGTGAGAATTAAGCAAACAGCTTTATATTGAAGTAAAATAGCTGGAGAAGTTAGCTTTGATTTTTGTTCTCAGTGCATCTCTTCCATGGTATTCCCCAAGCATACCTTATGCTAATAGCTAGAATGAACAGTGTTTGAATTTAACTCAAAATTCGATGGCTTCCTGAGGGTCACGTTTGGCAGCATGCTTTGTTTCCTGCAAAACCCTCTGTGAGAAGAGATGTAAAACACCAGTGGTAGGATTACTGTTTTCAGTGGTTTTCCAGGGATATTATAGTGTGTATCATTTTTTAGAGCTCCAGGCTTATTGTTTCACAATACATGAATTTTGGAGACTTTCTGTTGACCTGGGAGTAGCAGAAGTAAAATTACATGCCCCTGGAAGTCCTTGCAACTCTCTGTAAGCCTCTCTGCCAAACCCCAATTTAAGTGTATTTAGCCACCATACTAATTGCAACGCTGTTATCCCAGGATGCCAGACTGAGCCCAAGTTTACCTGCCCGGGGTTGGACCTTGGAGAATGAAGTTGAGCTTAGAAAACAAGGAACTGCTATCTAGGGAAGTTCTAGGTCTGCTGATAGCAACAACTTGTTGCTACATGACAGCAAGAAATCATTGATGAATGTTATGCTTTACAAAGACTGTGCTGATGGAGGTGGGCAGTGTTTGAAATTTCAACTTGCACAGTTGTTTTTTTTTTTTCTTCTATTTCTCTAAAACAAAGAATACAGTACAATAATCTATTCCTCTGATAAGAGGAATTGTATGGAAATATGAATATTATATATTATTAAATTATAGGAATGTATTAAGATATTACTATAATAAGAGGAATACAATAATGCTTGGAATTGTTGGTTTTCTTATTTTTTCTTCCCTTAGAATCTTCTTTATTCTTAGGAAAACCATAAATATTAGCAAATGTGGCTTTCCCCCAAGAGAAATGGGAAAAAAGCTGTCAGTGAGAATCTTTCACTTGCTCACTTCAAAACCACAGGTTTACAGTCTTGGAAGGTTTACAGTTGTAGTCAGAAGAAGCACTGATGATGACTAAAAATGTTAAGTATGTGAACACTTTTTCACTACCATATGTCCTTTTTCTGCTCTCGTGTTAGCCCATTTGTTAAACAGCCCAGCTGTGCCACACTTCTTTACTTGCCAGAGAGGGCAGGAGCCCCAAGACAGAGTGCTTTTTTTCCATAGTCACTGGCAAAAAGCGTGCTTTCAGTCAGCAAAGATCCTGCTGATGTATAATAGAAAAAAATTCCATGTATTCCCTCATACCTTCTTTGCCCCAGGTGCAATGACACACAAGAGTCTGAAAATCAAAATAAGCTGGGGTTTTTTTTCTGAAACGGAGTCCTGGTTGCATTTTCTTCCAAACCCACTTCTGACTCTACGGTGCTTCCCAGTCCAAAAGCTGAGTTCATTCTCAAAGCTTAGCTTTTCGGCATGTAAAGCAGATGCTGGAATTCCAAACTGATGTGCTGTATGTAATTGATAATGATTGATAAAAGACAGCTTGCACCTGCAGGACCTTTCTTTGTGCAGGGTAAATAGGTGTCTGAAGAGCTCAAGAAAAGGAGCTGCAGAAATTATCTTTTCCATTCTGCAAAGGTTGGTTTGTGTTTCCCTCTTTGTACCTTCAAAGTCAGGATTAGTATTGTTTACACAGACAGAAGGCTTATGTTCATGATGATTAATGGAGAGGGAAAGGCCCTGAAATCCATCACATCTAGCACATTGCCAGGGTAAATTACTCAGTCAGCTCCCAAATAGAGGGGCTAAGGTATCACTTCTTAGCTTGGGAGGCTCACTAAATTTCCCTGGTTTAATCCTGAAGTTACTTTTTTTTTTGAGACTTCGAGCTTAATGTGCAGTTTTTATTTCTTGACTATGTATTAGTCTTCAGTTAAAATTCAGTTTAATTAAATTTAAATATTATGAAAGGGACTGAATATATGATTTGGAGAATAAACATGGAGCCAGACCTCAGAGATGCACAACAAAAGGACAAGAGGCCTGCCATGGGCACTAGCTGAAATACAAGAAATTTGATTTAAACTTAAAAATTGAATAAAAAAATCCTTTAAGGGTGTCTGAGCACTGGTACAAGTTGCCCAGAGAGGTTGAGCAGCTACCTGGAGCTATATTCAACACGTGAATGGGCAGAGTCATGAGCAACCTGCTCTGGATTGCCCTAGTTTGAGCAAGGGATTGGAATAGGCAGCTTCTAGGATGATAAACTCAGTATAAAAAGTTTAAAATACATTTAAAGATAAGAAGAGGCACCTAATCCTGAAACAGATACTGATTTCTGCCCTAAAACCAAACCACTTCTCGTTGGCTGCAGCATCAGTAATTAGTGCAAGAATTCATAGCTGGGAGTTGAGGAAAGTCCATTGGAGATAAGTCTTCATTATTTCCTTGGGCAATGTCCTGCTCTGTTGTGATGCTTTTGCAAAATAGCTCACCTTCACAAGAAAATCTGGCAATATCATCATCATGTCCTGCTCCCTCAGAATTTAAGTTTAATGAGGAAGTCTCCTCGGAAAACCCTTTAAAATACCAAAAATCTAAATTTTTAAGAAAAATATGTAATTTCATATATATATATAGGAAGTATATATATATATAGGAAGTATATTATCCAGTGTTACAGCCAGTATTGACTCCATTTAGAAGCAGCTGCCTTAATTCAGCTCTATATGTGCATATATGTCATCAGTTACAGGCTACCACACTCCAAATGCATTTTGCTTCATGAATCAAAATCTTTTAAAACCATGTAGTTAACCTTTCGTTTTCTTCTTTGCTTCTTTTTTTCCCTTCTCCCAACTTCTTCCTTCCTTAATTCTTTCATCTTCTTTCTTTCTTTCTTTTCATTCTTCCATGCTTTCAGTCAGCTTGCAAAATAGCAATCCAATTCTCAGCTATATTTGCTCACTTATTAATAAGGTATTTTAATTATATATTTCTTCTTCATGAGGAAATGTTTTTACCTATAAGCTGTACCCTGTTTATTTTGCATTGCTGTGTTTTTAATCTTGTAAAGCATGCTGGAACATAGCATTTAAAGCGTGAGTGCTGCAACATAAAATAGTGATTAAAATAAATATGACCAATCATGCAAATCTTTTATTATGTGTATATGTAAGCCAGGTTTCAGTTCATATAAAAAGGCTTTAACTACTTTAACTACTAGCAAAGTCAAGTGAGAGTCCATCCTTTCTTTGCATCCAAGTAAATTTTTTTTTTAAATCGCACGAGGGAAATTCTGGAAGGGGAGCTGCTTTGGTGGGGTTTGTGCACCACCACAGCTGTTTCATGGTGTGTATAAAGGATAAGCTTTTGATAAAACACATCAGCAGATTAAAGGTGCTGTATCCCCTTTGACTTTGCTGTCCTATTTAAAGGCAAAAACACCAGGGAAAAAGGATATCAGAGGAAACATGGAGAGGAAAAAATTCCTGTATGGAATATTTCTGTGGTGCTGGACTTGTGGTGTCTTTATGTATTTTCTGTTAAAGTAGATGGAGGGAAAATGAAGATTAAGTTTGATCTGGAAACCTACTGTCTCTGCAAAAGATTTGAACTTTGAATAATACTTTAGGTCTGAAACTAGACCAGAAGTTTCCAAAGTATGAAAGACTAAAAATTAGACTTTAAAGTAGTGTTGGCCAGTATAAGAACTTCTGAAGTATATCAGCAACATAATGCATTGACATCTGTACAGAAATGTTTTTGCTGTTTTGCTTCATAGCATTAGTTCTGCAATGTATTTTTTTGTGAGATAGTTCAGTTCTTTTTTAATAAAATTTCAGGCTGTGGTTAATATGAGAGTTCTGCAAATCAATTCCTTAGCATGTTTCAACCATGATGTGTGTTATAATAGACAGAACAAATGAACACAGGGTAAAAAGACAGGATTAAGAAAAAAGTTGGGATTTAAAAAAAACTTTAATAAGAAACAAAATACTCATGCATTTGTGGCCAGGAACAAGATTGTTTTTATCTTCTAGATGACATTACATGTATCTTCAACAGGAGGAAAGAAATGGGAATACCTGTATAAAGAGCAGATTTTGTACTGAAGCTAAAACCACCCCATACAAATAGTAACAGAAGAAAAATCCAAAACCAACAGCCAAATATACAAATTTCAGCTGGTTCTAGCCCTGCAGAGTGAGTGTGAGTCATGAGGTTTGTCACAGTGTTGCTTTGTAAGATAATTTTCAGAAGCAGTGGACAGTCCAGCTCATCTGTTTTATCTGATGTTACCTCTTAGAAGTAGGAGCTCTGCTGTGATTTTGCCAGTTTTCAAGTAGCTGGATGGTACAGAAGTTGTATTTAATAATGATTTCTCATCAGGGAAGTTCAGTATCCTTGGATATTATGGAGACAATAAGCTCTGCTCTGAGGGTGTGCATGCAAGCACGGTGGGAATGTGCTACAAGCAAAAGTAGAAGCTGCTGACTTCCAGCATGTTGGGGCTGAGCTGAGTTGGAGATTCTCTGTTCAGGATGGTACCACTTGGTAGCCTGTATCTTGCTTCTCTCTAATGAGGAAACACCAAGGAAGAAGTTTGAAGTATGGTTGTTTTCTTCGGAATTACCATCTAGTGCTTTGTAGTAGTATATTAGGTATCTCTATTATCTCCTTCCTGGGATTCCTCACAAGACATACAGGGATTTTTTCTTGATCAGGATGTTTACTCTGATTGAATATGCCTTTTTGGTGCCCAAAACCAGCAATAAGTTTTCAAATGGAATGAATGCAATCACACAGATCCTTGATTTCTCATTTATGATGATAACATTTTAGCTAGCAATGAAAAGATGCATTTTAGCAGCTGTTTCTTCTCCATTAGTTTCATCACTGTTCTGTCTGTCATGCACACCCACCTGCAGTTGCATGCAGCACATGACATGCACCACAGATGCTGGGTGTGAACCACCTGATGAACTTGGGCCAGAAGCTTTCTTGGGAGCTGAAACCTGCAGTGACATGGTCTGTCTTTGGCCTGCTTCACCCTGTAGGTTTGCTCCTTCTTATGGAAACAAATGCAATCACAAGATGCATCCCTGACATAATTCTTGACATGATGAGCATGGGTTTGACTCAATGGAAATTGTAAGAAAATAGTTTTTCTGCTCATTCAGAGATGTTGTTTTCTCTAAGTCAGTCTTGTGGTAAAATGGAAGCAGAGCAGACTAGAGAAGCAGGTGAGTGCGTGGGCAAGGAACAGCTTTGAAACTTTTTCCAGTCTGGGTGGGAAAAGAGACTTTACCTTAAAAGTGATGTTCATTGTGATGATGTTCTGTTCTAGAGCTTTTCCTCTTTGGTCCTGTTAACTTTATATCCCAGGAGAGTATCAGTGCCAATACTGGCAAGTTTTTAGAGGCTTTCTTAAACCTCTTATTTCACAGAAATCTCTGAACTTTCTGGCTGCTCTGTCCTTTTCTAGCCTAAGCCTTTCCTAAGAAATCCAGCAATTTTCCACTTGAAAATAGCTATGGGTAAAGTCACACACTACTTTCACATAAGATTAAGGGTTTGACAAGAGTAGTGGGAACAAAGAAATTCCAAATTAGGTCTGCTTCGTATTTAAACCCCCTCTCCCAGCCCCTTGTTGCACAATAGTAAACTTTCCTAATGCAAGTAGGTTGTTGATACACTTCCAAAAAGAATTCCAGTTAGCTGAGGGATGAGATTAAATGGATTAAATAGCCTCCTTGCTTTTTGGAAAAGAAAAAAAAAGTTTGGTTAAAGGCACATACAAATTTGAATTTAAGTTATTTTGGACTAGATTGGCCTTCTGAACTGCCTTGCAAGTGAGGCTGCCCTCCCTTGGTGAGGACATGCACGTTGGTGGTGGCTCTGTGGGCATGCTGGGTGCGTGGAGCTTGCACTTCAGCCACAGCCGTGTCAGCAGAGTACAGTCATGGGCTGGGAGGCGAGATAGCAGTTGGGTAGAAAAGCTTCAAAGAGTGTAAAATGTCCTCTGTCAGTCTCCATTTAGTGTCCAACTGCTGTGTCTTGCTCAGCCACACCCAAGCCCTGGGAGGGGCCCAAGGACCTTCAGTCCACCAGCCTGCTCCTACACTGGTGTTTTTCTGGCATCTTCCATTTTGGCTGTGTTGTGTGGCTTTGGTGAGGGAATTACCTTTCCTTCCTCAGCAGAGACACTTGATGTGGTATAAAAATGAGCATTCTCTTTTTAGGCCTACTTGTGGCCTTCTTTTCCTAAGAATTTATGGGGCATCAGCTTTGTACAAAGTATATAGATTCTCCTTATCTTACTGTACTTCTTAATGAAAACAGATTTCTCCACAACCCTACCCATTGTCTTTTATTTTTCTGACCCCTGAAGACAGGAAATAGCAGTATGAAGGTCCACACCAAGGTCTTGACAGCAGCTGAGAGCTTCATGTGTGGCAGATAGCTACTGGAGCTGTGACTTGGATGTGCACACATACCTGTTTTCATCTTGGTCATTTCACAGCATCAATTGTAATTCCTTGCCCTGTGAAACTTATTGGCCACTACTTCAAGCAGCATTAGCAGTGGTTTTTTACTTGCTTTTTCAAGAATCCCTAAAACATTTCTTGGCTTTTTTCTAAGGTCTACTAATTTGCCTTAACATATTGCTGTTATGAAGAGTCACATCTAAGAGGCTGAAAACAAATGCCTGCCAGATCTCACTTAGACATCCTGTCTAATTAGTCTTAAGTATAAGCAGTGGAGTAGTTTTGCATTGTGTACATGTTTTTAAAAACAAACTTCTTGCTGTGTTTGATTTCTGTATTAACTTGGAAAGCATGCACCAAGAGTAAAATTTGTTTCGCATTTGTTTCAAATTCAAATTAAATCCCTTCACCCCCAACCAAAGAATTTGCAGGGAAGAAAAAATGGATTTGTTGACCTTACCATGATTGGATCTCACCTGATCGAGTGCCAAATCTTTTTTAGCATTGAAAGGAAGTTAAAACAAGAATTAAGAACTTTCTCTGATTACTACTGGGATAGTAGCATTTCCTCTACCTGCAATGAAATGCTTCAAAGCAGCCATTTATTCAGGCTATTCCTATCTCTTTTGACTGGCTGAATTACGTCTTTTATTTTACCATAACACTTGGGCCTGTGTCCCTCGCATCTGATTTTATTCACCTGAGAGACATGTCTTCAGAGGGTGGTGACTGATTGCTTCCTGGAGAGGAGGAGCAGAGAGTGCCTGGCATACCCCAGAGGCAATACCTGCCCAAGAGACGTGTTATCTCTGTGCCAGAGCTTTCTTGCTTGCTTTTTTTTCAGTCTTCGTTGATTGTGTGGCACTTGCTGAGTGTGGCTTTCTGTCTAGCTTGGTGCGACAGATTAGAGAAAGAATATAAGTATATTATATTATAAGAATATAAGTATGTACCTCAGGTTTTTAACTGTAAGTTGACCAACTAGACCAAAAGAAAAAGGGGGAGACATTGTAATAATGGCTGTTGGTTCTTATCTGTAGGGGTACTTAAGTGCCTGCCTAGCATTCATGTCTTTGAAAATCTGCCCTCAAGGTAAACAATGCTGCACTATGCACAACCTGTGCAAAAGTAGCAAACATTCAGAATGTGTTTGGAAGATTTATAGTGTCATAATTTTCCTCACATTGTGGGTTGTTTTTTTTCCTTTTTTCCCCCATAGAGTGGTATGCTAGGGGCTCATCAGGCTGTGCATTAGATAATTGAGTTGTTATGCCAGCAGGCTGTGCTAAAAGGTGTTGCATCAGTGATTTCTTTTTCATCCCACTGTGCTTTGATCTCCTGCTATAAAGCAGAAGATCTAACAGTGGAAACTTTTGAAGATGATAGATGAATTGTACTAATTCACTTTTCATAATCCTTACACAAAAAAGTCTGTCCTTATCAGTCAGAAAAGATTTAATAGCTGTTGTCTCTCGAAAGTCTCGTATTATCAGGATTGCAAACTATGGAATTACTGTTACAAAATATTTTACCAGCATATTTTGAAATGCTGTTGTAAATGCTTTAGGATAAATTAATAAAGGTGCTTCTTTGTTATAACCATGCTTTGTTTTTTGTATTTTCTCACAAAAATGTAAAACTTCTTAGCAAGAGAGCACTGTACAGTGATGAATAGTTGATGTCCTTATTGGTGCTAATTGCACAGCTTTAATTTCATATCATTGGAATTCACTGAAACTGTCAATCTAAATATACTAATTCCAAACATTATATGGTGCTGAAACAAATGGTAGAAGTCTTGTGTCACGATATATAAAGCATTGTAGGTGATGGAACCATTTTGACAGTAAGCAGAGTGTTAAATCTACTGTTTGCAGATTTTGGGACCATAAAATGTGGCATCTTCTAGGAAGGAACAAGTGTTTGGGGTTGTCTCTGGATAAAATTCACACTTAATCTTGCGTGGATTAAGTCAGTAAAGTTTGTGCAGTTTTCCCGGATTTCATCCAGCCCAATCTTGCCCAATATATCATTCATTAGGTGAGCTCCCCACATCTCTGGTAAACCCTGCTTAGAGAAAATTGTCAGCAATGCTTGGAATTATAAGTGCTCACAAGCTCTGATTATATTTTCTCTCTTTTCTTTGCAATAGCTTTGGGCCAGATAATGCTTTATGTCGATGGCATGAATGGAGTAATAAATCACAATGAAACCATCCAATGGCTGTACACGCTTATTGGCTCAAAGGTAAGACTCTCAAAAATTCTCATTTTAGATAGTTTTGGTGTCCTTTTAATGCATTTTATTTGTTTTAAGCTTTTGGGGTATAAATAGACTGTGTGTTCGGTTCTAAAATATTCCATAATATTCTGCTTGGAAACCAGGTCACACTGAGCTGTTACTTCTTTTCTCCTGTTTTTAGATTCTTTTTTTGGCACATACTCTGCTCTTAAAAGCAAAGATGCCCTTATTACTGCCTGTCCTGCCATTGCACTTGACCATGGAGAAAATATTTTGGTCTTGTATTTGCAGTTCCCAAGGCATTCACTGGAACCACTCTTTGGGGTGGGATTTTTTCCCCTTTCCTCACCATTCTACACTGCTGAGCAGTGGGGGAGGACAATTCAGAGTGACTTCCTTCTTAGACTAGAACACAGGAGTTCAGTTGGAAGTTACCTACAATGATCATCCAGACCAAATGCCCAACAGCTTCACTTAGTGTTGTCCAAATGCCTCTGAAACACTGACAGGTTTGGGACATAGCCCACCTCTCCAGTAAGCCTCTTCCTCTGTTTGTCCACTCTCATAGCAAATAAATGTTTCCTAAAGTCAAGTGTTCTTTCACCTGGAGAGCCCTAGAGGGCAAAGTCTGGTATCTGCCTACAGGGTATTCTTTGTTGGTCCCTACATATTGAGACAAAAGCTGAAAGCTGGAATTTAGGCTGCTTGGGTAGGTCTTCTCCAGTGCAATAGTGATTTATATAGCGCACAATCAGCCTTTAAGGCCGTCTTTGCTGGAATTTGAAAAGCAAGCAGAACACAGATTCTACTGACATGCCATCCTGAGAGGCCATAGGAAAGGTAAACCCACAAATACACCATTTTCCAGCCTTTTGGCTCTCTTAATAAGCTTTAAGATGGCTTTAAGTCTGCCATGCAGACCTGTACATAGATAGATCTGTATGACACAATAGCTGGAACAGGGTATGGTAGTTCTTGTTGATAACTCAAAAGTTGCTGTAATTCGTGGAGCTGAATTGATAGTTATAGTTACTAAGAAATTTCTAGGAATGTTTCAAGTGTCTGAGTCACTGAAAGTTGCTGTTGGGTACTGTAAGGAGGCTGCTGCTCTCCCCTTTTCCTCTGATAGCTCTCATGACACAAGGAGAAAGAGCTCAATGTCCCAGGGGTCTTTTTTTAACTAGAATTTTTCCTACAATATGCAAACTTCACTGCTGCAGCAGATTTTCAAGTCAAAGAACAGATGCTTCAGTATTGAAAGAACTGATTTATCTTGGGTTGACATACCTATATTGATAGATAAGTAAAAGTAAGTTAATTATGGTTATCAAATCTCAGGCTTAAAGGGCAGGCTTCGTGATTGGGAAAAGATAAGGAGAAAGTTTTCCCCAGTGTAAAATGTGTTGCCTAGGCATTACGCTGGGACATTTGTCCTTTTGAAGCAGGGGATGTTTGTCACGGTTGGAAAAGCAGTGTGAGATGAGAGAGACACTGTTTGCTTCATACAGATCCTCATTTTCCATGGAACAGATAAAAAAGCAAAAAAAGAACAAAAATACTGCCATGTCCGTGACTATTTTAATTCTCTAATGCACATAACGGGAGTGGAATGGGAGAGAAACATGACTGTATTGCTACATTGCATATTAAATTCTGTCTAGATTTCCTTGCTCTGAGTACTTCAGCTCTTGCATCCTTAAGCTCCTTTCTCCCTCCCCCCTCGCCAGCCTGAATGATTATCTCCATGTCTTGGCTCAGTGCCTGCAGCTGAGGAATGCAGGCAATGTGCTTTGAATAGTTTGGTTTCAGGTAGCATCAAAGTTGCTTTTTCATTATTCTTCGACTGTCTTGGAGGAGATCTAAGTCCCTGTCTGTGTGCCAGAAGTTAACCAAAGGTATGGCAGGCTTACTGTCAGTGTGGTGGGACAGCTGCTTTATTCACTTAAAGGTGGTTTTGACTTTCTGTGAAAAATGAAGCCCTGGAATTTGCAACGCACCTACAGTCTGATTTTCAGCCCTGCTACGCTGGTGCCTTCTCCTAAACAAAGATGATAAAAAATATGTTAACATTGCTGAACAAAAAAAGGAGTAGTGAAACTACCAATTAAGTCTTGGGACAAATCCCTCTAATAGGATGCAGGAGGAATATAGTTACTCAGCTGCCACAGCGGTGACACATGGTTTCTTGGCTTTTCAAAAACTCTGATTGGGTTTAACATACTTAGCAGTGGAGGTTGTTGAATCTGTTCCGCAGATATTTTTAATCATTTTTATCAAATTCTTTAGTGGTTTTGCCCCTTCACTGCTGCTTGCTCTGCTCTGTTTGCAAGGGGCTGCTGGCTCTGTCCCCCTTGCTCCCTTTGAGCAGTGGATTTCTGCATGTGCTGCTGCACTGCAGCACACGGGTTCAGCCTGCTCTGCATTGCAACAGCTGTGATTTTGGTACCCAGCTCCAAGGTCACTTTATGCATCCAGCAATACTTCTCTATAGGGATAGGGGAAAGAGGTGGGAAATAAAAGTGTAAATTAGTGTGAAAGAAGGACTACAAGCAATGTACTGAAAGCGTCTCTTGACTGTTGCCATTGTATTCCTTACTGTTGCCAATTCTGCTGCAGTTTTACCCCTCTGAGCATCAATGGAGGCTTATATTGATGGATTATCAGAACTTGTTGATTGTTTTAGTGCTGTTTCCTAAGTTTGCTCTGAATAAAGCTCTTAGGGAGGTGGTTAGAATTCCAGTGGTGTCACTGCACTGGTACTGTTGCCATTGTACCAGTTCAGAGGCACCAGCTGTGTCAGGGTGAAGAACTAAACTGCAGGAAGAAACTTAATCTTAGAGGACTTGTTTGCTGTGGCACAGGAAGAACCTTATGTTGCAGATTGGTATTATATAGGCTCTGGGTTGGAATTTTGATGGTAGCAGTACCATTCTTTAGTGGTACTATGTAGAGATAAGACCATTATTGGCACATCCCAAACTGTTCAGACCACTGCTGGTCCTTCTCAAGATGCATCTAACCATAAGTGACCACACCAGTGTGTGGCAGTGGGCTTTCACAGGCGGGCTGTAGACTGCTTTCCAATAATCATCAGTGGCTGATACATCCCTGACATAAAATATTGGCAGCATAATCCCAGTGTAAATGTACATTATTACTATTTCATCACTAGTTCTACGGGCAGCAATTCATCAGTGGTTCCCTGTTTGACAAAGCATTCAAGTATGTACTCAGTTATGGGTGTATGGTTACATGCTGTTGGCTTCCAGATAGCTTTAATACATACCTGAGGTCAGCAGTGAGCTGCTGCAGGCATGCAAAAGAGGGCTACAGCAGGGCCAAGGCTCTAACCATCTTACATAAGCTACAAGTTGTGTAAATAGGAAGTATCGGTGTCAACCAGGTTTTAGCACTTGGTGCTAGCATAGGACATTTGTGCAAGAGAGTTTGCTTTTTGGAAGATAAAACTAGGAATCAATTGAATGTTAGTTAACAGTGCTTTCAGAATTGCTTCTTAATTCTTATATATATATTTTTTTAAACTAACACATCAAGGATGATGCCTTTAACTGGCCACATGCTGTAGCACTCATGTTTCCACTTCATGGTGCCTGGGAGATGATATTTCACCACTTTCTCAGTGTTTCTGCCACCTATGTGTCACTACTGCTGCAGCTGGAATTAAGGTTTTGTGTTGTATTGCAAATATATTTAGGCTGGTTGTAAATACACACATGAGGCATTTGTTTACGGTGGCAGCTGGCACTGGAGCTCTGTGGTGGATCACCACAGGTAAATGATTATGGCTCTTGGAAAATTTCTCTTACCGAAAAGAAGGGACACCAGATTAAAGGCATGTATGTATTAAGCCTTATTATGTCATAGAATGTACTTCTCATCTGTAGGCACATATGAGGTTATGTACATATATATATAAATGTTCCTCTGTGCTGGTAATTCCTCTGACCTAGTAAGAGAATGTGTACAATACTTTTAGTGTATCAGTGCTTTAAGTTCTCCAGGACTAGCTATCGACTGTTCACAAAAAGTACATTTCTGGACCAAACATCTTTGATAAAACACAGGCGTTTATATCTAGAGAAGCAGGCATTCCTTTGCATCACAAACTCACAGGCTTTTGCCAATCCCCCTTGGTTTTCAAAGCCACTTCTAAGGCATAAAGTGGTCCAAAACCTGAGTCTAGTTTCACCTTTTCTTTCCCCCTGTTTCTAACTGCTACTGATAATGACTATTTTTTCCCATTTGATGATCCAGGCTGTTCTAATTTTCCCCAGGGGAGCTAAAGCCCCTTTTTGGCATTGTTTTCAGTGGAAAATAATCCATTTTCAAAGTGGTGCTGGGTAACCTCAGAAGACAGGGTGGAATGCTGGACCCAGGCTGATACAACGAGGTTGATTAAAGATTCCTATCTCACATCTTGTTTTAATTTTTTTTTTCTACTTTGCTTCTGTCTGGGTCCTAGATTACAAAGTTAACTACAAGCTTTAGCTATCAGGTTGTTCCCTGTGCCTTGTGTGAACCTTTTGCTTCCTTTTGTGTCGAAGAAATGACTTTTTGAATGTTTAATAATGTAATTCTATCAGAAAGAAGAAAAAAAAACCTATTTCAAAGCAAAAGGAAAAACAAACCCCAGCAAATTCAGATAGAACAACATAGTTGTAGTGGGTGAATTCGTTGATTGAAAAAGGAAAATCATAGAATCATAGGACCATAGAATTGATTTGCATTGGAAGGGTTCTTAAAGATCATCTAGTTCCAGGCCCCCCTGCCACATGCAAGGATGCCTTCCACTAGACCAGGTTTCTCAGGGCCCCATCAACCTGGCTTCAAACAAGTCTATTAGGGGCTGCTTTTTCTGCATGGTGCTGGTGGCAGGTTAAAACATGCACATGGTTGGTAGTCGTTTCATGAGAATTTTGAGAGAAATAATATTCTTATTCACAAAAAAATCTAATTTTAATTTTTTTTAATAACTGAATCATTTATGGTATGTCGAAGTAATACCCAGTTGAAAAGCTTCACTGAATTAGTCTCCATCTCACAAGTAGTTTATGCCTGTGCTACACTGAAGTCATGAGCAAAGTTGAGGATACCATAACTTGATCTTTTCCTCAAGACATTTTTCACGCAATTTATGCAACTGGATTTTAGAGTGGGTCTCCAAATACATAGCAAAAACTGGTTTGTACTAATGGAGAAAGTTACAAATCTAAGGAGCTCAAGAGATATGATAAGATTAAAATAGTAGTATTAGTACTACTAAACCCCAAAGTGTGTTGAATGAAATCACTGCCAACCTGGATGGTATATCCTATTCTTGAGAATCTTGGAAATACCAAGTATTTGGATCTCATTCAATTTTCTGGCCATATATTTTGAAAAATCATTGTGTGTATAGATGGTCTATTATATGCCTGATTTCTGTGAGCCGGAGATTGTGCTGTAGAACTGTCCTACACTTTATTCTCAATGTGTTTGGAAGGTGATCTAGGAATGCAGGCTAGCTAAAAGAATCAAGAATCCTGGAAAAATCACACAGCTTGGGGACCTGCTGTGATTAATTTTACGTTTTCTTCCCAGTCTGGTGTCCATCCTGATGGCTAACAAACTTTCCTGCAGCTTCTGACAGATGAGATGCCAGATACAACTTAAGCACAGGCTATTTAGATTGCCTCATTTCTCTTACCTCCGGCCACAACTCTGACAAGCATCTAGTTTTGTTCTGTTTTCAGGCCTAGACCCAGTAGAAATGTTAGCTGGATATCAGTTTTAGAGGCTTTTTGGCTCCTTTGCCTCCTGGAACGTTTCTGAGCAAAACTGAGATCTCTTCTCAAAGCCTAAATTTATTGTAATCTCACCCATGGGCTGCCCTGCACTTAAGATCTCAGGCTGTGGTGAACAGGTACAACTGCTTTGAGTTCACTGAAACTCTGAACATTCATCTCAACTTAGCAGCTGCTTCTTATAATTAACCTACTGTGCATTTGTCCATTGAACTGCTATTATGAAAGTGGCTGTGTGAGGGAGAAACGAAATCCTGGCTTTACAGGAATTTTCCTGTTTCCTACCTCTCGAGGACTTGAGCCTATGCTCACCCAGGCTGCCAGAGAGCTTTCTTCCTCTTTCACTCAGAAACTGGATCAGTGCTGTTGCATGAACTGAGTTTATTTTGAATTGTATTTAATTAGTGCTTTGAAGATAAGGATCAGGATGTTGCAATAAACTTGGAATAGGATACACTAGCCAGTGCAGACTGTGTTAAGCCCTTGCTTTGGTCTCTCCAGCTCAGCAGACAGACTTCTGTGAGTTCTGCTGCTCTTCACCAAACATATTTGTTGGTAGATTTCAAACTCCTTCCATCAAACATAAAAGTAGTTGAGTCCTGCAGCACTAACTATTCCTGTAACTCCATCTGTTGCATTCACTTCTGAGTATTTTGAAGGGATGAATACACATTTTTCTGTGTTCAAAATGGACTCTTGTAGATGAAGGAGATACTAGAAAACACACAGTTCCCTCACAAGATATCAGAGATCTGATTTCAACTTGTTTGAAGTGGGGAATGAGAAAATGTAATGATTAACTGCCAACAGTGTGGCAAATGTTGAGACCCAACTTTTCACTCAGTCTCATCTGTTCAAAACTGTGTAAGAAAGGGTCAGCGTAGAGATGAGTGAAATATGTCCAACTATTCCCAGAAAATGCCATGCATTTATGCAGGTGTACAAATTTCTTGTTGTGAAGGAGAGGCACAAAGAAAGAAAATGCAAGAGTTATACTAGAATTAGGTGGGGTGAAAACTGAAAAAACAACCCTAAAATCAGTGCTGGCTGTTAGAATTGCCTTGGTCTCTCTCACTACAGTGGTTTAGTGTCACAGGCCTGTTACCATTCACATTTGTGAGCAAAGTGCTGTGCTTCACACCCTAGCTATTAATATCTGCTCTTAGCTCCTAGTGTTTTCTAATGGGCATTATGTGCAGCATTGCTGTGAAAGGAGAAGGTGCACTCAGAAGGTTTGTCTGTATTGAGGGCTGAGACTAAAGAAAATGGAGCCTACCCTGAGATTGGTTCAGTTGGTTACAGCACAGGTCTAACAGCACCAAGGTTGTGGGTTCAGTCTCTGTACATGCCATTCATTTAAGAGCTGGACTTCATGATCCAGGTGGGTCCCTTCCATTTCAGGGTATTCTGTGATTCTGTGAAAATGTACCACAGTGAATGGGTGTGTTTCCATGGGGTAGCAGCACCTCATCTGAACTGCGTAATGAGACCAATATAAGAAACAAACCTGGCATCCAGATTGTCTGAGACTTAATTAAGTGTCTTGACTTTTGGTTATTCTCCCTGCAGAAAGCAGCATATGAGGGTGGAGGGTTGCAGTGGCGGTGCTGAGAAGACTCCTGCACTTCTATAGGAGAAAGGAGGTGGCCAGCCTTTTGCATTCTTGAGTAGGTGTTAACATTCTGGGATTTGATGACTTAAATAAAGGGCATTATGGTTAATTTTTACTTACTCCATCAGGCTTGAAGAATATAGGTATTCCGTTCTTATTATAATAGAGCTTTGGGCTCAGTTTACATATTTATCTCATATTTATCATTCTGTGATAAGTAGAGTTCAATTAATTCGTAGGATGTGGGTAAGAAGTTTTTGTTAATCACTTATTTTTTCTCACTGTTAGTAGTAAATTTTATTGCCAAGTTACTTCTTCCTCTCACCTCTATTTTGATGATTATTGAATTGTTATTAAAGATTTTTTGAGAACCCCACAATTGGTGTGGATCCTTTTTGCAGGATTTTGCAAAAACGCAAGGAGAGTTTGCATGGAAGTAGCAGAAATTCCGCACAAAGTCTCTTCAAATGTTTGTCTGTGCAAGGATCTCTTACTCCTCTAAAAGTATGACTTGAATCTGCTGTGTGCTCTGTGGCTGCTGCTATGAGGCGTATAGGACCCATCTTTTTCTGCAGAGTTGTGCTGCTTAATCTTCT
>VZTN01035269.1:238748-252108 GCA_013400515.1 Erpornis zantholeuca | reverse complement strand
TGCCGCGGGCTGGGGAGAAAGCGGGCGAGCTGCGGAGTGCGGGGGGATCGCAGGCGAGCTGCGGAGTGCGGGGGGATCCCCGGGAAGGGGGCAGCCCCCGCTGCCTGGGCCTGCGGCCATCCTCTCCCTTCTTCCCCCCAGAAGGGTGCGGGGAGCTCCGGGGGACGCGGCGGTGACACGAGCCCTGGTCCCGGGAGGGCTCTGATTCCTAGGCGAGGCTGGCCCCAAGGGGAGCCTGGTCACAGTGCCTAACTAAACCTAATCCTAACCCTAATCCTAATCCTAATCCTAACCCTAACTGAAGCCCAGAGGGTGCGCACGGTGCGGTGGATGCATCCATCCATCCATCCCTCCATCCATCCATCCATCCATCCACACAAACATCCTCCACTCATTCCATTATCCATCCCTCCATGCCTCCCTCCTGCCTTGCCCTCCTCCATCCCTCACCCCCCGGGAACAATGCAGGCTCCCACAGCCGCGGCTGCCGCACGTCAAGCGCACGCCGGAGCGCTCGCCTTCAAAACACTCGCGGCGTTGGGGAGCTGACGGTGATTTTTAAACAGAAGCTTTGCCTGAAAAGGTCCTTTTTTTTTTTTTTGAAATTTCATTTTTTGCTCAGGGGACAAAAGGCACTTGGGAAGAACGCCAGGAAGGGTTTAAAATCACTTTATCCTGTGTATTCCAGTGGAAATTCTGGGTTTGGAGGTGCCATGTGCTGGTTCACGTCATTCCTAGTTTTACCCCGGGATCAGAGAAATTCCCGTTATCATTAAATGGATCCCGGTTTTGTGACAGATCTCAGGCACGGAACGGAATTTTGGACAGAACTTGGGTGTTGGGTGTGGAGGTGGCTCTCGGTGGAGGGCGCGGGGCTCTGTGATGGCTCAGGATGGATTCGCTAATGGGAATTGATGAGGTTTCTCCCCGGTTCCTCCCTGTGCTCCCAACCTTCCCCATGTGGGTGCTCCGGCGCCTCTTCGCTCTCGAGGTGATCCTGAATTAAACATTTCAGCGGGGGCTGAGGCCTGGCGGTTGTTTATCACATCAAACATTTGTTTTAGCTCTCTCTTCGGCAGAAGTGTGTTGACATTTTCTCTTGGGGGACTGCCGGGATAATGAATGGCACGTACTGTATTGTGTTCCTTGGAAAGCCGCGGGATCCTGCAATAACATAAACACCCAGGGCTGAACCCATCCCGGAGCCCAGAGGAACAGGCTCCGTGTTTACATCCGCAGCTCTCATTTCCAGTTTGTTATTGATTGTGAAAATATCCCCGCTGGTACTTTTTATAAATATGGATGTATGTATAAATATGGATGTATTTATTTCGTGCTGCGGTTTCGCTCCCTGCTCCGTGTTTTAGCTGGGAAGCTTTTGTGGAGGGGAAGGGGAGAGATGGGTGGGTTTTGGGGCACATGGCTGTCCCTGATCACAGCTCCTGGAGGGAGAATGGGGGAACAGCCTCAGGCTGTCCCTGCTCACAATTCCTGGAGCAGAAAAGGATTTTGCACTCTCCAGCTCTCCCCGCTCACAATTCCTGGAGCAGGGAATGGGGAGCAGCCTCAGGCTGTCCCCGCTCACAATTCCTGGAGCAGGGAATGGGGAGCAGCCTCAGGCTGTCCCCGCTCACAATTCCTGGAGCAGGGAATGGGGAGCAGCCTCAGGCTGTCCCTGTGCTTGTTCCTCTGGAACAGGGAAGGGTTTTGCACTCCCCAGCTCTCCCAGCTCACAATTCCTGGAGGGAGAATGGGGGAGCAGCCTCTGCCTCTGTCTCTCCCTCTGCCTCTCCAGCTCACAATTCCTGGAGCAGGGAAGGATTTTGCACTCCCCAGCTCTCCCCGCTCACAATTCCTGGAGCAGGGAAGGGGGAGCAGCCTCTGGCTGTCCCTGCTCACAATTCCTGGAGCAGGGAAGGTTCTGTAGCCGCCTTTGTTCTCCCGCCGAGCCCCCGCTGCATTCTTCCCTTTTGCCATTATCATTTTGGTTAAACAGAGCGGCGCGTTGTGTACCATATGGATCATGTTAACAATTGCTTATCTGGAGCCGGTGTTTTCTCCTCTCTCCCTCCTTCCCTCCTCCCCTCCGTCCCTCCCTTTCCCAGCCCTTTTTCCCCTCCTGAGTGTTGCCTTGGGGTTTTCGCAGTGCCTCGGCTTCGGTGCCAGCTGGACGTGGTGCTGTAACCCAAACCTTCCTTGTGTCCCCTCCAAGTTAATCAATTTCCAGAGGAAAACGTGGAATAAACGCTGAGAAATCTCCAGAGCAGGTTTTCTCTGGACGCTCTGGAATACTGGAATCCAGTTGCTGGAGAACCTGGCGTGCCCGTGGTTCCCAGCCCCGGGATCCACCTGCTGCAGCTCCCTCCCTTTATCCGGGGAGGGGTCGAGGGCTGGGATCTGGTGCTGACAGTGCTTGGCTTGTTCACAAGGACTGATCCAAGCAGGGGCTGTGCTCTTCCCAAATCTCTGCTTCAGGCTGCTCCCTGATCCGTACCAAAGCCCCCAGAGGCTGAAAGCCTCGAGCCCTTGGCCCACGTCCCACCTCCGCTCCCCGCACCTCCAGTAGCCGCGGGAGGAGAAAATCCTGCAGGATTGTTTTTTTTCTTGGGGGTGGCCAAAGGCAGCTGCGAGGGCCCAGCCTTAGGCCGAGAGAGTGGCCATGGATCACTTGGTTCACCCCCTCCTTTCCTCATGGGAAAATAAACACAAAAAGCCTCCGGGAGCGAGGCATGGCATCGCATCCCTGACGGCTTCGAGGGAATGCAGCAACTCCGCACCTCGTTCCCCCCGAGGGATGGCACCTCCAGCCTCCTTCAAAACCTCCTGCCAGGAGCCTGGCTGTGTGCTGCCATCCTCAGATGCTGCTGGCTTCATTTCTGGTTCATTATCCGCACATCCTCCCAGCTGAGGAGATATTCCTGAGGGTGGGAACACCACAAGCAGCCTGAACATTTTCCTTCTTTCTCTCTCCGCTTCTCCCATGGTTTGGGCTCCCTGCAGCTCCCTGCTTGTGTCTGGAAGGAGATGGGTTTGGTGCAGAGTAGAAATCCCTCAGCTCAGCGTTTAGGGCAGCAGATGTGGCTTGGAGCGAGGATTCCCAAAGGGAATTTCCCTTGGAGGGCGTTAATGCCTCCGGAGAAGCTCTGGTGACCCTGGCGTGATGCTGAGCCCCTGTTTCTGCCTTTGTAAAAGCTGCTCAGCTCTGCTTCCTGAGCTCCAGTGGTTCTGTGGCTGGAGGGAACTCAGCCCTTTGACAGCAGTGTCCGGAGCCTCCTTTGCTCATCCCGGGGCAAATCCCATCACGTCTGGCCAAGTGCCCACTGGAATTTGGCAGCACATGGGGAAATTTGAGGCTGATGGCTCCGAGCATCTTCTTCTCTTCCTCCCAGCTCTGCTCCAGCAGACAGATCCAGCTCCGGAGCTGCCAGGATGGATCCTTGTCTTGTCCTTTTTGGGCAAAAAATAGATGTTTTCCTTCTTTGTTGGGCGTGGAGAGTGGTGGTGGCAGCTCGTGTGCTCTGGCTCATCCCAGGTGGTGGCACTGGTGGTGGTACTGGTGGTGCTGGTGGTACTGGTGACACTGCTGGTGGTGATACTGGTGGTACTGGTGGTACTGGTGGTGGTGGTGGTGGTGCCAGAGGTGTCACCCAGTTCCAATCAAAATCTCCTGAGTCCTGAGCAGGAAAGTTCCCATTGCTGGATGAGCAGCCAACCAGGGAGCAAACCAGTTCTCCCCAGTGCCAGCCTCAGCAATTCCCAGTTCTGAACACCAGTTTATCCCCATCCCAGGTTTTGCCACTGCGAGTTCGCTGCCGTAATGACTCCTGGAATTTTCCCTTTGGAATTGGCTTGTTCGTGTCACAGGAGGATCCTCCCCTTTTCCTCCCTCATGCTGCCAATCCCAGGTGGGATCCTGGATCCTTTCCTGCTCCGGGAATCCCATCCCAGTGCCTGCCTCAGCTCTGGGAGGAGGAGCTGGGAGCCAGCTCTGTCTCTCCACAGCGAAGTTTATTTTGCAGTGTGATGAAGAGGTTGTAAAAGCTCCCCTGTGCTGGTGTCCCAGCAGTGCCCGGAGTTCATGTTGGTTAAACTGTACCAACAGCCCAGGGCCTGCCTGGGGTCCCTTATCAGCAGCCCCAGATCTTTATGGGGGCCCTGATAAAATCTGCTGAGGCCTGGCAGGAGAGCAGGGAGGATGCGAAGGAGGAGTTCCCTTCCTGGCTCCTTTCTCCCAGAACAGAGAGACTTTCTCACCTCGAGCAGGGAAAAAGCAGAAATATTTGTTTAAGTGTGGTGATGCCATCGTGGTCTGCGTGGTGCTGCTGCCCCGGGGCCCTTGCCCTGCCCTGGGGTGCTGGGGTGTCCTGCCCAGACAGGATTTTGGGGTCTCCTCCCCAAAATCTGGGATGTCAGAGTGTCCTCTCTGGGCCAGGAGTTAAGGAGTTGTGCTGGGGTGTCTTCCCCAGAGTGTCGAAAAACACGCTGGGCTCTCCTGCCTGGATGGAGATGTGGAGGTGTCCTCCCTGGCCAGGGTGTGGAGATTTCCTGCCTGGATGGAGATGTGGAGATTTCCTTCCTGGTCAGGGTGTTGAGATTTTCTCCCTGGATGGAGAGGCTGAGATTTCCTCCCTGGATGGAGCTGCTGGGGTCTCCTCCCTGGGCTGGGAGGACGAGGTGCCCTCCCCAGGCTGGGATTCGCTCCCCCTGGGCTGCTGGAGCTGTGGCACCCTTTGGTTTTCCCTCCAGAGAGAAAAGAACCGCTTTTTTTTTTTCCTTTTTTTTCCTAAGAAAGTGAAAACAACTGTCAGGACAAACCGCACTTTAACCCACGCTTGTCTCCCCTACAAAAAAGCAGCTGAGTGATCGCCGGGTGAGGAGCGATCCCTGCCCTGCCTCTCACAAAGGCTCTGCTGTGTAAATAACCAGAGCTGTGCCGGTGGCTCCGGCCCGGGGGGGACTCCAGGCTGGATCTTCTCCCTGTCCTTGATCTTCCCCGGTTCCCGAAGGGCAGCGGGACCGGCTCGGAGCCAGCTCTGTCTTGCTGAAGGGACGTTCCCAAAGGCTGCTCCCGGAGCGGGGTGGTGCGGGGGTAATTGATGGCGAGAGGACTAATGGCCGCAGAAATGTGTAATTAAAGGCCAGGGGTGGCGTGCGGCGGGGCCTGGGCCACGCGCGGGGGGTGACAGAGGTTGAGTGTGTTTTGAAGGGCTCCTCCTGCACCTCCTGCCCTGCTCGGGGTGGATGGAGCCGGGAAGGGTCGGGGTGCAGGAGTATCCCGGAATCGCCGGATCCCTGCGGCCTCAGGTGCTGCCTCTCATCTCCCTCCAGCCTCCTCCTCCCTCCAGGCCGCATAAATCCCCTAAAATCCCAGCGTGGACTAAAATTCCAGGTTGGGCTCTGCCAGAGCCGGGAGCCCCCGCGCTGGGGCGATGGCTCCGAGCCTTCCTGGGGAGCCCTGGGGCTGCACCCCAAATCCGCGGGGATGGGCAGGACCGCGTGTCCAGGAGCGGATTTTGGGAACCCAAGGTGTGCCCGCCTGGCTCCGGGTGTGATCCCAAATAAACCAGTTCCCAAAACAGTGTCATTACGGATCCGACCTTGGGCTGTTCCCAGCCTCCTCCTCCTCCTCCTCGTGATTACTTTTTAATGAGTGGCTGCTGAAAAGAGAGGAAAAGGAATTGTTTCTGCTCTGGGATTAGCTGGAGGAGAAGCTCTGCCCTGATGCTCCTGGCCCCGAATTTCCCCATTTCCCGGCAGCTCCTCTGCTGCTTATCCTTTAGCATTTTGTGTTTTATTGGGCAACCACCCTGTGCCTGCAGGTCGAGGTGTTTAAACCCTGTGATGTAACATTTACAGGAATATAAACACAAAACCTGTGCTACATATATTAAAAAAATATAATGTTACATAAATACAAACTGAAATACATGAATAAATAAATAGATGTAAAAGATCATTTATTTGCATATTTAATGGCGTAGAGTTATAATTGGCTGATAATGGCCCCGGATCTGTGCAATCCCAGGGTGGAGAAGGTGGGTGCTGTAGGGGTGGATACTCCAAGTGTGGCACAGGGTCCCCAAAATCCACCCATCCCTCCCCAAAATCCATCCATCCCTCCCCAAAATCCATCCATCCCTCCAAGCAGAGGTAGCCACAGCCGCGGGCGTGGATGAAGGCAGCAGTGTCAGCAAAAAAAAGAAGCCAAAACCAGGGAACTTCTGGAAAATCCATTAGTGAATGGAGGGCAGGAGGGAGCTGGGCTTTTCAGGCCGCTCAGGCGGTGTTTAAGAAAGAATCCGCAAGTCAAAAGGCTTGTGAAAACAAAAGCCACAGCGAGAGGCCTCCCCCGCAGCTCCAGCGCGGTTTGGTGGGGCTGGGATGTCGCCCCGAGGGACGGGAATGGGATCCATCCTCCCGCAGGGCCGGGGATGGAGAGAAAGGAGATGAAGAAACGATGGAAAAGAGGAGGTTTTGCTCCATTCCCTCGGTGCCAGCAGAGGCAGGAAACGCAACAGCGAGGGTGGGTGGGGCTGGGAGGCTCCCCAGGGTCAGCGTTAATTAGGTTCCACGGAGGAGAGGAGCCCGAGTGCTCCTTCCACGGAGGAGAGGAACCCGACTGCTCCTTCCACGGAGGAGAGGAACAAGTGTTGGTTCCACGGAGGAAAGGAGCCAGAGCATTGATTCCATGGAGGAGAGGAACCGGAGTGTTCATTCCATGGAGGAGAAGAGTCAGAGTGTTCATTCCATGGAGAAGAGTCAGAGTGTTCATTCCACGGAGGAGAAGAGTCAGAGTGTTCATTCCACGGAGGAGAAGAGTCACAGTGTTCATTCCATGGAGGAGAAGAGTCACAGTGTTCATTCCACGGAGGAGAAGAGTCACAGTGTTCATTCCATGGAGGAGAAGAGTCACAGTGTTCATTCCATGGAGGAGAGGAGCCTGAGCGTTGGTTCCACAGAGGAAAGGAGCCAGAGCTGGAGCCCAGAGCATTCCTTTCGTGGGTGAGAGGAGCCCCAGCGCTGGTTCCATGGAGGAAAGGAGCCCAAGTGTTCCTTCCATGGAGGAGAGGAGCTGGAGCCAGAGCCGGAGCTGGAGCATTGCTGCTGCCAACCCGGGTGGTTCCCAGGGGGAATCATCTCCCCCAGCCCCGGGGTGGACACCAGAGGAGACAAATCCAGGGCTGGGGGCTCCTGCTTTGCCTTTGCTTGTCAGAGCCCGATCCCAGCGAGGATTTGAGCAGCACCCGTGGGACCCTCCCTGGGATGTGCTGAGGCTTCTCCTGCACCCTGAGGTGACCTGTAGGGATCGGATGAGCCCAGTGCTCCTGGGAGAACTCTCCTTCCCCCCTGAGAATCCTTCCAGCAGCGTCCTGGTGCAGCCTGGAGCTGGGGTGTCCCCCAGAGGGTCCTCAGCAGGGAGGTGGCTCAGGGCAGGAGAACATCCATGGATGTGTGGATCCATGGGCAGCGTGCCCGGAGCGGGGATGCTGTCCCAGGGAGCTGAAGGCACCCACGGCCGGTGATGGATTAAGGGGATAATGAATGGTTTGGAATTAATTAATGCTCGTCCCAGGTGCACTGGAGGGAGCTGGACTGAGCCAGCTCCACCTTCCAGGTGGTTACGGACCCCAGGAAGCAGCTGAGAAGTTTTGTCCTGGGTTTCCTGGGGTTGGTGCAGGGCTGAGGCCCAGATCTCAACAGCCTGAGGAGAGCAGGAGACCTGGGGGTGTCGAGAAAAATAGAGATGGCAAAAAGAGGCTGGGTTTTTATATGTTTTTGGGTGCATTTTTCTTAGGTCTGTTTGATTTTTCTTTGTTTTGTTTTATTTTGCTTTATTTAATTTCACTTTATTTCACTTCATTGTATTTTATTTCATTTCGTTTTATTTTACTTTATTTTGGTCTGTTTCATTTTATATTATTTTCACTGTATTTCATTTCATTTTATTCTATTTCAATTTATTTTATTTCATTTCATTTATTTTATTTTATTTATTCTATTCTATTCTATCTCATTTCATCTCATTTCATTTCATTATTTCATTTCATTTCACTTCATTTCATTCTATCCTACTTTATTTTATATACCTCCCACCTGCCTTCTATTGAAACCTAGAGCGAAATTCCTCAGCCCCTCAGTCCCTGCACCCCCTCCTCATGAACAGCAGCCAGATTTTCCTGCCATATCCCCTGGAATTCCGTGCCTCCCTTCCATGCCCTGGCTGTCAGCTGCTGCCAGGCCTGGCTGGGAGGATCTCTATGAATTTTTCATTCAGCAGCCAGGCCTGGGGAAGGACAGATGGACATCGGCCCATTGGTCACTGCTGGCCTGCGCTGGTGTCCAGCTGCTCCACGTGGATTTATGAGTTCCCAGCTCGGACACACTGGAGCTGTGGGATCACCATGGGATGTTCCTCCCAGTGCTGCCTTTCCCTGGTCTTAAAATTAAAAACCAAACCATGGTTTCTGGGGGAAAAAAATGGAGGTTTTACCTCGGTGTTTATTTAAGGATCTTTGGGTGCAGCGTTTCCTTCTCCAGCTGGAATGCCCTGAAATGCACACACCCACCCCACACACCGAAACACACACAATTATAATTGCTAATTAGCATATCTATCAATCTATCCTCATATCTATCTATCTATCTATCTATCTATCTATCTATCTATCTATCCTTAATGAGAGGCTGGAGTGAACCCCCCTGTTCTGAGGATCCTTCCCTCTGGATTTCTAACCCCCCTGGGTTTATTTTCTTTTATAAAATGTGTTTTGGAGAGGATTTTGGTGTCTGGGGCTCCCAGGATGTTTGGTGTCCTGGTTTAACAGTGCCGTGGGTCTCAGCTGAGTTATCACCCTTGGAAAATTAGGCTAAAAGCATTAAGAATCCATAAAAACTCTCTAAAAGGGTATATAAGAGAGGTATAAAAGGAAAGGCAAAAAATCATCCTGGCATCAGTGGGAATGGGAGAGAGTGCAGGGGGAGGCAGCACCGATCCTTTTAACGCCTGTTCACTGCCCTGACTTCAACCCATCCCTCACTCTGTCAGTGCCACGAGGAGGGGACAGGGACAGGGATAGGGACAGGGACAGGGATGGGGACAGGGACAAGGATGGGGACAGGGACAGGGATGGGGACGGGGACAGGGACAGGGAACGTCACCACAGCTCCCCGAACACCCTGAAACTGCCGGGGAAAACTCGACTTTGGCTGAGGAATCCCTGCCCAGCTTGGGCTGGGGGTGGAACCTCGCTCCCCGTGCCGGTGCCGCCGCTGTCAGGGCTGAGCTGTGACACGCCTGAGCTCGGCTTTGTGCTCTCCCTGCTCTAGTCCTGCCTTTGGGGCCGGCTCTGCTGGGCTGTTCCGCCTGCTCCAGACCCACCGTGCTGGGATTTACTGGAGATGATGGAAATCTGGCCTCAGCCCGTGTACCAACACTCCAAAATATTGCTTTATTCCCCGGCATTAGTGCAGGAGCAGCCCTGAGATGCTGCCATGGGCCTCAGGTTCTCAGCGAGGATCAGAGCAGCGTCTGCCGAGGTCGAAATTCTGTCTCACAGCCCTGATCTCACTGGGACGGTGCCACTGCACTTGCCCTACACTGCTGTGAGGGGTCAGGGATGAATCCAGAGCTCCAGCGCTCTGCTCCAGGCAGATGAAACCCAAAACATCACTGGGAAATGCATCATTTAGAAGAAAAAGTCATTCCCACTGCTGGGCAGACTTGGGCAAGCCTCTCCTCTCCTCCTCCTCGTGCCGGCCCAGCGTTGGGCACAGGGATCAGCGTGGGAGATTGACCACGCACGTCCCTGGGATGGGAAATCTGTGTTATCAGGGCTCGGGAGAGCTCTGGGAGCCCACAGAGAAGGCTGGGCTGTGGAAGGAGACTCCAGCAACCCAGCTTGCCTTGTCCTGACCCGAAGCTCGCCCAGCAGAGCGTTAAAATCCAGGGAGCAGGACAGTTTTTGGCAGCTGCCGCAGGAATTTCAAGGATAATGAAACTGCCCAGTGAGTTTTGGACGAAGCTTGGATCCTCCGAGCTGGCAGCAGAGGAGGGGTCAGCGATGGCCAAAGCAGGGTGGCAGAGGCACAGTGACCACGGCACAGTGGACGGAGGTGTCTCAGCAGCTCATCCAGCACCCAGGGACTGGGACACTCCTGCCGGGCAGCGTGGGCTGTCCAAAGGGCTGAGACCCATCTGGGTCACTCCCTCCATGAGCCAGTCCCTCTTCCTGGAGCCCAGGGGAGCTGGACTGCCTTTAAACTCCATCTTTAGCACATCCTCAGGCCGAAAGTGTTTGCTCTTCCCTCCTGTTCCGCTGTCTGAATCCTCTGGAGTCCTCTCTCGGTGCCCCCAGGGACGCGGGGTGGGCGCAGCCATCTGTGGGTTGTTCCTCTGGGTGGTTTTTTGCCATCTGTGGGTCGTTCCTCTGGGTGGTTTTTTGCCCTCTGTGGGTCGTTCCTCTGGGTGGTTTTTTGCCCTCTGTGGGTCGTTCCTCTGGGTGTTTTTTTGCCATCTGTGGGTCGATCGTCTGGGTGGTTTTTTGCCCTCTGTGGGTCGTTCCTCTGGGTGGTTTTTTGCCCTCTGTGGGTCGTTCCTCTGGGTGGTTTTTTGCCCTCTGTGGGTCGTTCCTCTGGGTGTTTTTTTGCCATCTGTGGGTCGTTCCTCTGGGTGTTTTTTTTTGCCGCAGAGTTTTTACATCGGCGCCCGAGAACACTCTGCCCACGAGGGCTGAGGATGGGCCGTGCCCGCTCCGACAAAGCCACCCCGCTCCACGACGCTGCTCCGGGGCTGTCCTGCGTCCCACGGCCTCGTGGCTTTTCCCAGGGGGAGGCAGCGCACCCCAAGCCCACGCTGAGCCGTTGGACACCCTCAGCGGTGCGCCCGCTGCAAACCCCCCGAACAAAAGCCCAGTTCAGACTCGCTGCTGAATAGATTAACAAGATTTCCATAATTAGGGCGGGCGGGAACAATGGGATTCTCCCTGCCCAGCCCCCCTGCCCGCCTTTGTCTTGTGCTGGGGATAATGGGCAGCAGCGAGGGTGGGAACCGGCCCGGCCATTTGGTCACTGGACAGTAATTTTCTCACACTGCCAAGGGGAGCATTGAAACATCTGTCCCGCTCCGCCACTCATTCACGTCCCATTTCAACCCTGACAACTCCTCCCTGCCCTCCCCCTCCGCGGGTTTTCCAGGCCAGCCTTTCCATGGATTTGGGTTTTTCTCCTCCCAAACGCCTCCTGCCTTTAAGGGCTCTGTTGGTGCCTGGGGATTGTGGAGCCGTGCCTGTGCATCCCCCGCTGCGCCCTGGGGTTTGGGAATGGAGCTGGAGGAGCTGTGCCGCTCTGGGGTGGGCTTGGCCCTCTTGGGGGCTTTTGGGAGAGCGATTCCATCTCTGTGCCCATCTCTGGACGCTGTTTTTTTCACTGGGCAGTGAGGTTCTGGTGTCGGGATCAACCCATGGGGAAAAGCCAGGAGCTCCTGGTTGTGTCCATCCCCAGGGCGCAGTGTGGAACTGCAGCTCATGCTGCTGATGCTGTGGTGCAGGGGATGGGTGGATGGATGGAGGGAGGGATGGATGGATGGATGGATGGATGGATGGATGGATGGATGGATGGATGGATGGATGGATGGATGGATGGATGGATGGATGGATGGATGGATGGATGGATGGATGTGGCTTTCCTCAGGCCGGGGGCTGCTGGGTTGTCCCATCTCCAGGACAGATTAGTGAGGGTGGTGCTCTCTGCATCTCTGCTGCCTGACCTCCAAAGCCTGGGAATGCCACTGGGATTCACTGGTTGTGCTGGTGGCACCTCATCCCTGCTGTGCTCCATACTGAGCCGATGCTGGAGTGGTCAGACACCTCTCCTGGTGCTCCCAAATCTCCTGGTGCTGGGCACTTGCTGCCAGACAGAAACAGCACTGCACAGCACTCTGCACCTGCTGAGCAAGGATGGAAACTCCTGGTGTTTTAATTCCTTTAAAAAAAAAACAAACCACCAAGATTAAGGACAATGCCTTACTCATCACAGAATCAGCCAAATGCTCGTTTTTCCCTCTAGATCTCCCGGGTACCTTTGCCCCTGAGCCCAGCCAGCCCCACGGGCAGCTCCGGGAGGATGCACTGTGCACTCATCCATCAGCAGCACTCTGATAATGACTGTAAATGCAGGAGGAGGCCAGCTCAGCCTCCCTCTAAACCCTCCTGTGGAAGTTTGATACCCAAAGTGGAAGCACAAGTGCCCTATAAGTCAATTAAAGCATTAAGTAATCTTATTGCGCGGGGGCCACGAAGGGGCTCGTGGGCAGCGAGGGGCACGAGGTCCCCGCCTGGCTCCGGCGTCAGCATCCCCTGGGGCACTGGACGTGGGGCTGAGGGGGGACAGGGGACTGCAGTGGGGGCTGGATATTGCTCTGAGAGAGGGATACCAACCTCAGCAGGAGGCGCCCGTGCTCGAGGGGGTTTTAGGGTGGAAGAATTTCTGCACAAAAAGCCTCGTCGGGCATTGGGTTGGATCGGACAGGGCCGTGGTGGAGTCACCATCCCTGGAGGGGTTTGAGGAGCAGCTGGACATGGGACTCGGTGCTCTGGGCTGGGGGATAAGGAGAATATTGTTCAGAGCTTGGACTCGATGGTCTTGAAGGTGATTCCCGACCTCGGTGAATATCCGGAGTTAGTTGAAGCAGGTGTTCCCAGCCCGGGGCCGTGACAGGGCACAGGACAGGGCAGGTTTTGGGGATACTCCATGCAGAGTTCTCGTTGTGCCGCTCTCACCCGTGCTGTCCTGTCCCCGCAGGTCTGTCGAAGATGCACTGGTCACCAGAGCATGCCCAGTCCCTGAACCAGTGGCCGGAGCAGCACCTGGACGTCTCCTCCACGACCTCCTCACCGGCCCACAAGTCCGACCTGTACCCCAGCACCCGCCAGCGCTTCAACTACGCCTGGGCCAACGATGACATCTCGGCGCTCACGGCCTCCAACCTCCTCAAGAGGTACGCCGAGAAGTACTCGGGGGTGCTGGACGCGCCCTACGAGCGCTCGGCGCTCAGCGGGTACGGGGACGGCGCCTTCGGGCCCGTTAACGGGCAGAAGGGCGACGGGGAGCCCTGGCCGGGGGCACACGGCTCTGAGGGCGCCTACCCGCTGACCCCCATCCACGATGGCCTCCCCGGCGCCAAGGGGGTGGTGCCGCCCGCCGTCCCTGCCAGCAGCGGGGCCATTGGGCTCGGTGGCTCCCCGGTGGTGTCGGCCAACCTCACCGATCCCGTGTACCCCGGGAACTCCTGCGGAGCGGCCGCTGCCGGCTCCGGGGGGCTCGGGGCATCTCAGGAGTACCCCTCAGGCTACGGCGGCACCTA
>VZTN01035269.1:226221-237576 GCA_013400515.1 Erpornis zantholeuca | reverse complement strand
CACTGACGGCAGCGGGGGGGGGCACGGGGCGGCGGGGACGCACCCCGAGGCGGCGGGGACGGGCTGGGGACGGGGATGAGGCTGCGGTTCTCCCTCCTCCCGAAGCGCAGGGCAGCGCCGCGTTCCTCGCCCGCCCCGTGTCGGACTCATCTCGGGCATCTCCCACGCCGTGGTTTCTCAGGATAACCTATTTATTATTTTTTTTTCCCCCCACCGTCCGTCCCCGGGCCGGCGATGCCAGCGGGGCCCTGGGATGTGGCACCGGGATCCTCCCCGGTGTCAGGAGCTGCCCCATCCACCCAAAAAAAGCTTTATTGTTCGTTTTTTTGATGGCTTTTATTGTTCCCAACAGAAATACCTCGGGTGTCTTTGGAGCCCCTTCTCACCTGGCGATGGCCTTGATCAGGGAAAGGGGGAGCTGGGGGAGACACCCAAACGCAGGGAATTTCACCCCAAAACAAGGAGGTTACACCCCAAAGCAGGGGGGGTTGCACCCCAAACCGATGGGTTTCACCCCAAAACCAGGGGGTTTTGGAGTAAAATGCTGTAGATTGTTGAATATCCTAGACTCGGGTTTTTATTTTTGTAAGGTCTGTAGTATTTTTTTGTTTGTTCGTTTTTTTTCTTTTTAACTACTCAGGAAAAGAATTACCTCAGAAAAAACTAAAGAATGTTTTTTTAAAAACACTTTTTATCTTCTCAGAAAAGGAAAAAAGGAGATTTTTTTAAGAGTTTTCCAACCTGGGACAAAGCTGCCTCCCGCATTTGCTTCCAAAGGGGGTGAAGAAAGGAAGAAATAAAAGGAAAAATAAACTTGAAGCTGTTACAAAGATGAAATTTGAATGTATTTCAGGTGCTTTCCACATATATTATGCCATAATTTTATTTTAAATCTTGTTTTTAACATCGTTATCGTAGCGTTTGGTGGAGTAACGTGTCTTCAATGGAAAGTTTAGTGCTGTAGGTCGGGAGCTGTCGCTGGCACCACTTTTTGGAGAGGGGTGGTTCTCCCGGGGGGGGTCACGGGGAGGGGACGCCCACCCCAGGGCCAGGCTGGATCCTCCTTCCAGCCTGGATTTTTCCGCTGGGGATGGCACCACGGGGGTCACCCAGGCTCGGCCAGGAGGATTCTGGTGCTTTTTCCCCCAAAATCAGGGATTTTTGGCTCCTCCGAGCACTGAGGAGCCCTGGCAGCAGCTGGCCACAGGTGGGGAAAAATCGCTTCCCCCTCCTCTCCCCCTCCCAAAAAAAAGCCCCTGAGGGCTGAGCGAGGGGCTTTGCACAGAGCCTGGACCCCCAGCCCATCCCAGCCTCCCTTTGCATCGTTTCCCCGTTTAAAAAATACTGATTTTTGTTAATTTTAGTGCTCTGAGGGCCTCCCCCTTAGAGCAGCCCCCCCTAAACCTCAGGGTCTGTGTGTGCAGAGAGAACAGATCCCTCACAGGGGCTCTCCCCAGAGGTGTCTGCCAGGTTTTTTTCCAATTTTTCCTATTTTTTTTCAGTTTCTTGTTGCATCCAGGGCATTACCAGGGCACCCTTTTGCCTCCCACCTCCAAAAAGTCGTGCTGGCTTCCCGAAGACTTATTATTATTATTATTATTAACCTATTTGTACACTCTCTGTAACCATTTCTACCTCATTTTGCAACATATTGTACATGAAAGTATTTAATTCATGTCTTATTGATGTCTGAGACAGACAAGCTCTAGGGCTGGGATGGTCTACCTCAAGAAATGCTGTATTTTAAAAAGAAAGAAAAAGGAGAAAAAAAAAAAAAAAAGTATTACACAGTATTAAAGAGATTACCTGAACAGCTCCTGTCCTTGGGGGGATGGGGAGAGGAGGGAGGGGGCCCTGCTGGAATCTCCCCCCACCCAGCCCAGGCCTGGGGGGCTGCCGGAGGGGGGGTCCAGGAGGTTTGGGGGTGCTGAGACCCCCTCAGCTGGGAATAGGGGCTGGGAGTGGTGTGGGAGGGTGGGCAGGGGTCCGGCGCTGGACCCCCGGGCTGGGAGGGGACACGGTGACATCTCTGGCGTGTCCAGAACAACTCAGCCTTTACTGGGACCCCCGAGCTTACTGGGAAAGGAATAAATGGCGTGAGCCGGGGAGCCACGGCCGGGAGAACGGGAGGAAGGCTCCTCATCCTCATCCTCTTCATCCTCCGGCAAAGGGGGGGCTCGGCTCCTCCCCACCTGCTGCCTCCAGGGAGGGATTTTTGGGGGAGATGCGGGGAATTTGCGGTTTATGGTCACCGCGGTCAGGAGCGGAGCCTCGGGGCTCTGTTGCCACCTGGTGGTCGCCGAGTCCTCGCCCAGACCCCGAGCGAGGCCACCCGGGCTAAAGCCCACCCGGGATAAAACCCACCCGGGGTGAAGCCCACCCGGGGTGAAGCCCACCCTGCGCTGCCCCTCGGGGGTGGGAGAGGAAAAGGGGGGTCCCGGGGTGGGGGAGGGTGGGTGCTGCGTCCCCTCCCTTTGGGGACGGACAGGGGAGCTGCTGCCTTTGGGGTGGCGGAGGTGTCCCGAGGAGGAGCAGAACCATCCCTGTCCCTCTGCTCCGGAGCTGGGCACGGCGGCTGCGGAGCCCGGACAGTCCCAGCGCAGTGAAATCCCACGGATGAAGGCTCCGGGAGGAGGAGGAGGTGCGAAGCAGAGGCTGGAGAGGAGGACAAATGTCACTGCCAGTGGTGAGAGTGCCTGGAAGCTCCTCCCGGACAGCGTTAGAGCGCTTCGGGTTGTCCCTGCTGGTGGCTGGAACAGGTTTGGGTTGTCCCCACGGCCCTACACACCCTCCAGCCCCACAGGGGTTAGGGAAGGCCGCGTTAGGGAAGGCCAGGATGCCAGGAGCGCTGCCAGGCTGAGCTTGTGAGGGTTGGTGCAGCCACGGGACGCTCGGCGCTGGGAGGTGACACAGGACAAGGGACACAGCGACAGGGACGTGGCCCCTGGAGCACGCTGCTCTGTGAGGTCAGGGGGGGTTCCAGGTTCCTGGGACACTCCGATGCCCAGAGGCACCGAGTCCGTGCCGCCACCCAAACGATGCTGCTGCTCCTGGGCCTCGTCCTGCTCGTGCTGGCCCTGCGTGGCCACTGCGACGACACAGTGGCGGCCACCGTGGGCCGTCACGCCATGGGCCGCATCGCCGAGCTGCTGGCCGAGTCGGAGTGCCACGAGCTCCAGGTAGAGCTGAACGGCCCCGATGAGGAAGAGGAGATCATGGAACATTTCTCCGAGGAGAATCACCCCATCCGCCGCCGGCGCCGCCGGGGCATCCGCAGCGCCGGGGGATGCTCGGAAGCCCTGCGGCACTGGCTGGTGACGGCAGGAGAGATGACCACCTGGGACCGGCTGGTCCGTGGCCTCCGCCAGATCGGGCGCTCGGACATCGCCCGGGAGCTGGGGAAAAACCTCAACCAAGACCGGAGCCTGCAGCTGAAGAGGAACGTGGAGGGCTACAGCCGCAGCGTGCAGCACCTGAGCTCCGTGCAGCTGCAGCCCGGCGGGGCGCGGGCCAGGAGGGCTCCCCACGCCCGGGACCTGCTCTTCGAGCGGCACCGGCCCCCCCAGTACAGCCGCGGCCTCCTGGGCTGGGTCCGCCCCGTGGTCCTGGGCGTCCTGGGAGCCTTCCTCAGCTCCATGCTCCTCACGGGGACGGTGATGTACTACTGCCACTGGAGGAGGCTCCTGGGCGCCTGAAACCGAGCTGGAGCAGCTGCCAGAAGATGCCAGAGGGAAAACGAGACCCAGCAAAGCCTCGTGGAGGGATTGAGATCCAGAGACCGACCCCGTGTGCTCTCCTGGGCAGGGAGGAGCCCGTCTTCGGCTCATCCAGGGCGGACCCAGCCGCCACCACCGTGGTTGGTTATGGCACCCGTGAGCTGACCGAGTGACAAGGACAAATAACCCCGAGTGCAGCTCTCAAAGACCAGCAAATCAAATTTATATAATTTATGCAACGCTTTTTTCCCCCCTAAATAAAACAGTCTCCGCTGTCACTGGGGCGTCACTCCCTGAATCCCCAGCCTGGGCAGCTCCTGGCACCGAGCTGTCCCCGTGTCCTCTCGGGTGGCTCCTGCCCGCTGGTGAAGGTCAGGCCCAGCGCCCGCTCTGCCCACGCTGCTTGGGCCGCGCCGTGGTCTGGCGGAGCTGGGGCTGCGGGGCTGCTGTGCCATCTGTGCCCTCGTCCCCCCCGCGCCGCAGAGCGTCTGCCTCGGCCGCAGGGAGCCCGAGGAGCCCCCGGCGCCGGGGATGGGGGAAGAGGAGGATGCAGCGGAGCAGAGGGCGTTGGGGGCAGCGCTCAGCCCAGGTCCCCAGCGACCACAGGAGCTGCTCCAGGTTGGAAGTTTCCCTGGAGCAGAGTTGATTTGCAGGAATAGGGCAATGCAAGGAAGCCGTGGCAGGATCTAAAGCAGCACTCGACCTCCCTGAAGGAGGAGCCAGAATATGCCGGGATGGGATTGGGATGAGCTTTACTGGGATGGGGTTGGGATGAGCTTTGCCGGGATGGGGTTGGGATGAGCTTTGCCGGGATGGGGTTGGGATGAGCTTTACTGGGATGGGGTTGGGATGAGCTTTACTGGGATGGGGTTGGGATGAGCTTTGCCGGGATGGGGTTGGGATGAGATTTGAGTTGTGCCTGGGGGGGTTTCAAAGCCGTGACTCCCTCCCCACCTCCCCCAAGGATTCTTGGATTCTCCTGCAGGGCAGAGGCTGGGGTTGGACATCCACAGTTCGGACCAGCCCCACTTTGCAGAGCCACCACTGAAGTCCTGCCCTGCCCTGGCTTCTGCCCCAGGACCTGTCTGAGCTGGGGACGTGGATTTGGGGGAGCGGGCAGTGAAGGTAACAGAACGACAGGGCAGTCAGGAGAAGTTGTTAAAACAAGATGGACATATCTCTTTATTGCAAATTCCAAAGTAAAAAGATGTACAGTACAAAGGAACTCAAAGTTCAGCCATGGAACTCCCAGCCCGTTCCTCCATCGCCTTCCTCCACCCTCCCCCAGCTCCATCCTCCTCCTCTCCCCAGGTAAAACAGAACAGAGTGAAACCACGGGGTGGAAGGGGGAGCACGAACAGCACGGGGCAAACACCAGTGGCCTGAGCGGGTGTCAGAGGGGAGAACTGGCCCTGCCCCAGTCAGACAGCGAGCGGAGGGTGCGGGACTCTCATAGCAGCATTTTTGTCACCCCCTCAGCGCTCCAGTGCCCCACTCTGCCTGCACACACCTCAGCGCTTGTGATCCTCAGCTCATCACACTCGGCCGCTAATTAAGCCTCACAACACCCCTGTGAGGTAGGGAATGAGCCACCACACTTACAGATGGGGAGAACTGGGAATCCTCCATCCCTGTGCCCAGTTAAACCAGTGCTACCAGTGGGTGACACGGGGGAGGTGCAGGACGGCACAACCACGCTTTGGGTTTGCTTTAACTGGCCTCAACCGAGCAGCAAAATCCACGTTTTTTAAATGAATTGGACCAAAACTCACAATTATGTTTCCTATGAAAAGTAATTCCAAAGTAACCAGAACTAAAATATGGAAAGTAATTCCAAGGTGATGCCTCAGACATTTGGCTCTGGGTTAAACCCTGCCTCTGGTGAGGCTCGTGCCCAGCTCAGCCCTTCTGGTCAGGAGTGGGAGCGGGTGGCAGGCTGGTGGTGGGGTGCAGGTGAGGGGTCAGCTGCAGCCCCAACCCAGGGCCCTTTAGCACCACTGAGCAGCAGGAATCCCCCACCGAGCCAGTCCAGGGAGATCCCAAAGGCTAAGGGTGAAGGAGGGAAGCTCAGAGCAGGGGTGGAAGCCATGCTCTCACAGCCCTGGGTGGCAGCAGGAGCCCCCAGGAGGGGTGGGAGCCACGGTCCCACAGCTCTGGGTGGCAGCAGGAGCCCCCAGGAGGGGTGGGAGCCACGGTCCCACAGCTCTGGGTGGCAGCAGGTGCCCCCAGGAGGGGTGGGAGCCACGGTCCCACAGCTCTGAGTGGCAGCAGGAGCTGCTGCCTCCAACCCCTCTGGGGGAAGGACTCAAAGGGAGCTCTGCAGATGCTTTGGGTCCTCTCCTGGGCCCGTTTAGTGCATGGGGGCTGCAGGGTGAGGGGCTGAGAGGGATTACAGGTGAGGGATTACGGGTGAGGGGTTACAGGTGAGGGGCTGAGAGGGGAGGGGTTACAAGAGGAGAGCTTATAGGGTGAGGGGTGGTAGGGTGAGGGGTTGAGAGGTGAGGGGTTTCAGGGTGTGGGGTTATAGGGTGTGGGGTTTTAGGATGAGGGGTATAGGGTGAGGGGTTCCAGGTGAGGGTTTCCAGGATGAGGAGCTGCAGGGTGAGAACTCCCAGGGTAAGCCATCACAGAGCATCCTCCCCTGCCAGAGCAGATCCCACAAGGAGAATCCTCCCCGAGACCCGAGCAGGCACCGACCCCACTGAGGAACCAGCCAGCACCCGACACCACAAACACCAAAAACCTTCCAACAGCTTCTCCTGCACCTCACTCTGCTTGGTAAAACCACCCTAAAAAAGCCTTGGAGGAAGCACAGAGGAGGAGGAGGAGGAGTGAGAATGCAACCAGGGAAATAACTGGGACACCAAGACAACCTTCCCTTGTACAGTGAAAAGGGTAACGTTTATTTCATTTTCTTTTGGTTTATAGTAATTGTTAATCATGTTGGGTAAGGCTGGTATGAGCCACCATGCAATTTCTAATACACTAATCTTCACTATTGAGCTTTTACAGCTTTTACAGGTTGTTGGTTGTTTTTTTTTTTAATTTTATTTTATTTTTGCGGCAGAAAAATCATTCAAACTCAGGCGTGGCCTCTATGGAACACCATGGGGGTTACCTGAATTTATTTTTGTTTTCAACATTGGCTTCTCTATTTTAAAAAAAGGTGAAGAGGAGAGTGACTAAAGCAGCTCAGGCTGGCATTTCATTATTGCCCTCCCCTCCACACTTTGGGAGTCACCAATGAACCCAAAAGGGAGGATTTTAGAGGTGGGAGAGGGAAGGGAACTGCTTGGTGTGGTCGTGAGTTCTGGCTACATCTTTCCAACGACACCACCCCCCCCAAAACTCTGCTCCCAAAACCCCGGAATGGGAATTCTGTGCTCGCCCTTGAACCCGGAGGTGTGGGTGGGACACGAGGTCCTCCTCGCTCACCATCCCCTCCAGACCCCATCGCTCCTGCTCCCCCAAACCACAGGGGAAAAACAACCCCCAAACACCCCTTCCACTCTATTTTTTTTTTTGGAGAGGAAGAACCAACTCCAGGCTGAAGAACCTCCTCCCTCCCCGTCCTGCTCAGGGACCTGCCGCGCCTCGCGCCAATAAAACGTTGCCAAAAAAATAATATATATATAAATATATATATATATACAGAGTTTTGAAGGGACTTTTTTTTTATTTTAAAGTAATTGAGCAGCTTCATGAGTTGCCAGCACAAATGCTAACGCACCGAGCGTCACCCACAAGACTCAGCCCAGCCTAAGGACAATTATGAAGTTCAGCCAAATCTTGCATAGAAGTGGTCAACTTATTGCACATTGGAACCCAAAAATAGACACTTTTGCTGCTGCAAATATCACTTGCAATAAAGCTTTTGTTAAAATCTATTTTGGGGGAGGGATTGGGGTTTTGTTTGGAAANAGCACAGAGGAGGAGGAGGAGGAGTGAGAATGCAACCAGGGAAATAACTGGGACACCAAGACAACCTTCCCTTGTACAGTGAAAAGGGTAACGTTTATTTCATTTTCTTTTGGTTTATAGTAATTGTTAATCATGTTGGGTAAGGCTGGTATGAGCCACCATGCAATTTCTAATACACTAATCTTCACTATTGAGCTTTTACAGCTTTAACAGGTTGTTGGTTGTTCTTTTTTTTTTTAAATTTTATTTTATTTTTGCGGCAGAAAAATCATTCAAACTCAGGTGTGGCCTCTACGGAACACCATGGGGGTTACCTGAATTTATTTTTGTTTTCAACATTGGCTTCTCTATTTTAAAAAAAGGTGAAGAGGAGAGTGACTAAAGCAGCTCAGGCTGGCATTTCATTATTGCCCTCCCCTCCACACTTTGGGAGTCACCAATGAACCCAAAAGGGAGGATTTTAGAGGTGGGAGAGGGAAGGGAACTGCTTGGTGTGGTCGTGAGTTCTGGCTACATCTTTCCAACGACACCACCCCCCCCAAAACTCTGCTCCCAAAACCCCGGAATGGGAATTCTGTGCTCGCCCTTGAACCCGGAGGTGTGGGTGGGACACGAGGTCCTCCTCGCTCACCATCCCCTCCAGACCCCATCGCTCCTGCTCCCCCAAACCACAGGGGAAAAACAACCCCCAAACACCCCTTCCACTCTATTTTTTTTTTTGGAGAGGAAGAACCAACTCCAGGCTGAAGAACCTCCTCCCTCCCCGTCCTGCTCAGGGACCTGCCGCGCCTCGCGCCAATAAAACGTTGCCAAAAAAATAATATATATATAAATATATATATATATACAGAGTTTTGAAGGGACTTTTTTTTTATTTTAAAGTAATTGAGCAGCTTCATGAGTTGCCAGCACAAATGCTAACGCACCGAGCGTCACCCACAAGACTCAGCCCAGCCTAAGGACAATTATGAAGTTCAGCCAAATCTTGCATAGAAGTGGTCAACTTATTGCACATTGGAACCCAAAAATAGACACTTTTGCTGCTGCAAATATCACTTGCAATAAAGCTTTTGTTAAAATCTATTTTGGGGGAGGGATTGGGGTTTTGTTTGGAAATTTTTTTTGTTGTTGTTGTATTTTTTTTTTTCCTTTGGGGGACATTTCCTGGCTATCTAAAGTCTAAGGACAACGGAAAAATCTTAAAAAAATAAAAATAACCATGGACAATGGCATAAGCCAGAAGCCATTCTATAATTTTTGTAGTTCTTTGTATTTACAAAAAGGCATGCCAATAAAATAAAATGATATATTACAGTATTTATAATATTCTCTTAAAAAGTTCAACCACACTTTTCTTATATTTTTTCCTTTTTTTTTTCCTTTGTGTGTTTTTTTTTTTTTTGTGCTGTTTACAATGTAGCCTGTACATATGTATGTAGATTTTTTTTGTTGTTGTTGTCGTTTCTTCATTATTATGATTATTAATTATTATTATTATACATCCCATCCTAGGAGCAACGGGGGCAAGGCAGGACAGAGGAGGTGCCTGCTGTGGAGCAGAGCTGCTCCCGTGCCGTGGTGGTGCTGGGGCCGCCCCGAGGATGCCGAGGTGGCACAGATGGCTGCTGGATGCCTTCCTGCTTGGGTTTGCTTTATTTCAGGCCATTCCTGTCGTCATTTTCTGGGTTTATGGGATTACACAAACTGAGATTCATCCTCCCATCGAGCTCTGGTGTCTTTGGGGAGGGGGAGTTTGGGGTTTTTGTTTTTTCCCCCCACTGGTCTGGGTACTCTCGGTTGGGATGGGTTTGAATGTCACCCCTGCGCTGGCCCTCGCTGGTGGCCCCAAAGGGACACCCTGACCCCAGTGGGGTTGGCCTGAGAAGTGGCTGAGCTCTGAGGACACCCCGAGACAGAGCTGGGCACACACACAAAGGGCTGGACGTGGCTCGGGGTGGTCATTCCTCTGTGGCCACACCAGGCCAGAGGTAGCTCCCGCTGTCCCCAGCCCCGGGGGGAGGCGTGGGACATGGCAGGAAGGGGAAGGCACCGAGCCCCTCCTGGGCTGCAGCCCCCCCAAAACCCCTCCTGGATGCACCCCAGGCTGCAGGAGGAGCCCACGGTCTGGCTCTGCATCCCCCACCCCCAGCAGGAGCCACGGTGGCCATGGCAGAACCAAGGGGGAGGTCCTGACCCTGTCCCCCACCCCCAGCAGTAGCCACGGTGGCCATGGCAGAGCCAAGGTGGGGTCCTGACCCTGTCCCCACAGGATCACCGTGGGTGAGCTCCCCAAATCCCTGCTAGCAGAGATAAGGTGCTGCTTACTCTTTGAACATTTACCTCTACCAAAAGAAGTGTCTGCGCTGCAGGATGGAGGCTGAACCATAATTAATATTAATGCTAAATATTGCAGGATACGACTGACCTTGCTGGCTGGTTGAAGCCCTAGGTTTTGGATTTACAGTGACATGGATAACAAGCCATTCCCACATTCATCCTCTCCCCTTTTGGTGAGGGTCCAGAGCAGCATTTTGAATTTTGTTCTATTTCAGTGTGCAAAAAAAAAAACCCATGGCTGTACGGAAAAGAAAGTCGAAGTTGTTAAACAGACACACACAATTCATTCATCTGCTTGGGGGTTTGTGTGGTTTTGGAGTTACCTCGGGGTTTTTGTTGGGGTTTTTGTTGGGTGGTTTTTGTTTTTTTTTCTTCTACTGGCAGGTTTATGGAAGATTCTCTGTGAACTGGGATGTACTGGTGCCGGGCAGGAGCATCACTAAGGTTTCTCTCCAAATACAGTGTGCGGTAGATACTCAGTGGAGTGCCTCGGATTTATGGCTTTGCACACCTCTGTGGACGGGTGACTGCGTGGTTATGGTTCCTCATGCATGGTCCCTGGTCATGCCATCATGCAAATCACTTCTAGGCGTTAACGAGCACTTTGTTTTGGGGGGGGGGATCAGCCCGAGCTGGCTCCAGGCTGAAGGTACCCGATGACCCCAACTCCCAAACCAAGTAAAGCCCATGTAGAAAGTAGAATGCAAATAAAAAAAAAATCTCAAATAAACTATGATAACTCGGTGGGCTCAATGGGTGCTTTGTTTCATTTTTCCTTTTTTTTGTTCTACTTGTTTTAACTCTTTTTCAATTTTTTTCTCTTTTTTTTTTCCCCTTTTTTTTTTTTTTTTTTGCTGCTTAACTAAATGCAAATCTAGTTTTGCATGAACAAACCCATTAACATTGTGACTTCTGGGTTTTTCTTCAGAGGATAATCAACAAAATGGGGAAAATAAAATCCATTTGGGGCTGCTTTGGAAAATACATGAATCCCAGCAGCGGGTTTTGTTTCTCTGTGTGTGTGTGCGTGTGTGTGTGTGTGTGGTTTATTTTGCTTGTTTGTCCTAAGTTGCATTGACTGATGTGGAACATGCAGTATCCACCTGCCCAAACAATAGAAAATCCTTTTTTTTTCCTTTTTTTTTTTTTGTGTTTAAATGTTTGTTTACAGGGTCCTTTAAACAGGTGGTAGGTCACTGCTTTAAGATGCAACGCTGTCACACAGTAAGCAGACTATGTTTGGTATAAGATCTTCAGGTAAGTGTCTCCACAGCTGTTCTGTATTGATATATTTCAGGAAGTTTGTAAACAATCTTTTTTTTTTTTTTTGTGTGTGTTTCACTTGCAAATATTTGAATTTGTACAATTCTACTATTTTTTT
>VZTN01035269.1:177729-226159 GCA_013400515.1 Erpornis zantholeuca | reverse complement strand
AATTTTTTTTTTTCTGTCTCAACACTTGGATTCCCTGGTGTCTTTTTGTCTCTTTGCCTTTTCTCGCCTCCCCTCCTCCACCCGCTGCTGTTTCTCCTTCTCGGGTTTGGTGACGCTGTCGTAGGACGGCAGGGACGCCGTGGATGGGGTGCCTTCCTTTTTCTCCCTGTTAGCTCCCCCGTTTTCCAGTTTGGTGGTGGCAGGCCTTCGGCTGATGAAGCCCCGTCGTGCCAAACGAGCCCTGTAAGCCCTCTGGATCACCACCGCCGACACCTCCTCCTGCTTGCGCCGCAGCGTGGTGGTGATGGGCTCATAAGACACTTTGGAAGGGTTGGAAGCCACAAACCTCTCCTCCATCTGCTGCCTCAGGATATCCAGCTCCCCGCTGTCCCCCAGGACACGTTTGGTGAAGGCAAACAGGATGTCCAAACAGTGGATCCTGTCCCCACTTACCATAGGCAGGTCCATGGCGATGAGTTCGATGGTGTTGGGTTTTGGGACGCGCAGGGGATGCTCCAAGGCGTCGGCGAAGTCCGCGAGCTTGCTGTACTCGATGAACTGCGTGGCGTCGGGGTCGAACTTCTCCCAGATCTCGTAGAACGTCTCGAAGTCGTCCTCGCTGAGCGGATCCGCGCTCTCCTCCGTGGCCACGCTGAAGTTCTCC
This sequence comes from Erpornis zantholeuca, assembly GCA_013400515.1. Lineage (NCBI taxonomy): Eukaryota > Metazoa > Chordata > Aves > Passeriformes > Timaliidae > Erpornis > Erpornis zantholeuca. The sequence goes on along the minus strand of VZTN01035269.1, from coordinate 225,495 downwards.
AGGATGATGGCGATGTACATGTTGACCACGATCAGGAAGGAGATGATGATGTAGCTCACAAAGAAAAATATCCCCACCGAAGGGTTCCCGCAATCCCCCTTAAAGCCGCTGCCCGGGTGCTCCTTGTCCAGGTCGCAGTCCGGTGGCCGGTTCAGGATGGGCAGCAGGAGCCCGTCCCAGCCAGCCGAGGTGGTGATCTGGAACAAGCAGATCATGCTGTTGCCAAAGGTCTCAAAATTGAACATGTCGTCTATGCCAGCCTCATGCTTGACGTAGGCGAAGTTCGACATGCCGAAGATGGAGAAGATGAACATGACCAAGAAGAGCAAGAGGCCGATGTTGAACAAGGCAGGCAGGGACATCATTAAGGCAAAAAGCAGCGTGCGGATTCCTTTGGCTCCTTTGATTAATCGCAGGATGCGGCCGATGCGAGCCAGGCGGATGACTCGGAAGAGGGTGGGTGACACGAAGTACTTCTCGATGATTTCAGCCAGGAACATTCCTAAAGAAGAGAGGCAAAAGGTGTGACAAGGGAGACGCACAGGCTGCTGCTTCCTCTGAGCCTAGTGACGGCTGGGGCACGTGGAATATCCTGGTCGGATTTCCAGAGGGTGGCTGGGAGCCAGAGGTGTCACCTTCAGGCAGGTTAAGCTCTCCCGAGGGGCAGTGGAGGGGCAGCTCCAATCTCTGCTCCCTGGGACAGAGGCAGGACACGAGGGAACAGCTGGAGCTGTGCCAGGGGAAGGTGAGGTTTGGTATCAGGGAAAGGTTCTTCTCCCAAAGGAGGGTTGGGCACTGCCCAGGCTCCCCAGGGAATGGGCACAGCCCCAAGGCTGCCAGAGCTCCAGGAATGTTTGGACAACACTCCCAGGGATGCCCAGGGTGGGACTGTTGGGGTGTCTGTGCAGGGCCAGGGGTTGGACTGGATGATCCTTGTGGGTCCCTTACAGGTCAGGCTATTCCTTGATTCTGTGATTCTAGGTCTTGACTGAGTGCTCTGGCTCCCTAAACAGTTCTGCATGGACAGGGGAAGAGGTTGAGCTACAGAAGGATTCATCCCTCCTGGGTAAGGAGGAATGAGTTGCTTCTTGGGGGTGCCTGCTCTCAGTGCCTAACCCTGCCCTGGGAGCCAGGCTATGGACTCGGCTCTGAAGGTGCTAAAAGTGGGTAAGATAAATCTGATTTCAAGCAGCAGAAAAAACTGGGGCTGAGTTTTAGGCTGCAGGATGGTCTGAAGGCTGGTGGTTTGTCAGTGTGCCCTGTGCCCTGCCAAGCTTTACTCCAATTCATTTGTGAAGTTGTGAGTATTTCGCAGATCAGATGCTAAAAAACTCAAAACCTGTTGGAGGAAACATGGACTCAACGTTCAAACAAGCTGCAAACGAGATGGCAAGTTGTGTACTGTGGCAGGAAGCCCTGCAGGGCTGCTTTTAGGGGTTACTGAGCATTAAAATATTCTGATGAGGTGAGTGAAACTTCAGGTTTTAAAGACAGAGAGAGAGCAATTGTCAAGTGGTTCATTCCACACAACAGGAAGGGAAAGCCAGAACAGAGGGAAGAGGCATCAGCCATGACTTCAGGCAGACAAATTCAGCCAGGGTCTCTTCCCATGGCTTAAAGAGAACCTCGAAGTCCTGGTACCTACACATCCCCTACAAAGACAAGAACACATTCTGCCCTGCAAATGCCAAAACAGCACTCAAAGACCTCTAACTGGTGTCACACTTACCCACGATGGACAGAATCACAACCACGAAGTCAAAAATGTTCCACCCGATGGTGAAATAATAGTGCCGCAAGGCGAACATCTTCAGCACACACTCACAGGTGAAAAAGATGACAAACACAAAGTTGATCCAGTACAGGATGTCCTCCATCTGCTTGCTCTGCGTGTCTGTCTCCACCATCATGGTCACCATGTTGAGGCAGATGAGCATCATGATGACAATGTCAAAGGCTTGCTGAGTGACAAAGTCAAAGACAGCTCCTTGGATGCGGTTCTGTGAGACAGGAGAGACGAGGAACAGAGTTCGAACAAAAATCATGCAAGTGTGGAATGGTTTGGATCAGAGATGTCCTTAAAACCATCCCATTCCATCCCCTGACCTGTCCAGCCTGGCCTTGGGCACTGCCAGGGATCCAGGGGCAGCCACAGCTTCTCTGGGCAGCCTGTGCCAGGGCACCTCCACCCTCACAGGGAAGAGATTCTTCCTAATTTATCATTAAAAATTTAATGTCATTAAGTAATGTAATAGTCAACAAATTACTTCACCGCTGGTGGGAAGAGGGATGAGGACACAGTTTTGTCAGTATTTAATAAAGCTTTCAAGGCAAACCCTGTCCACAAGCCAGTCTGCTTAGGGCAAAGGCAGGAAAATGCCATTATTTATATCCCACCTGTACTAGCAGCATATCTTCCTCTTTGCTGAGCCCAAAGGGAGGATGCTGCACTTCCACTCACACCTGGGGAAAGCAGCCAGACTTGGCCTGGTGACTGAAGGGTACCTGGCTGAGAACCCAACCTCTTTTGTGTCCTGGCAGCACCACAGCCCCAGAAGCAGGATGCTTTATCCATACAGTATCTAACCCCCAAACCCTTTCTGGCTTTTTGAGGGATTCCAGATCTTTCAGAAAGCAGAGAAATGAGCTTGGCTCTCCAGCAGTGCAGCCCCTCCAAGGCTAGATCATTGCCAAAGGTCCCCCTGGTAGTGCCAGGAGGCTCCTACTCCACATCTGTGGCCTCCACCCAGAAGATTTGGGATTACTCTGCTGATTCAAGTGATGAACTCACTAACACCAACCCCAGCACGAGTGTTCTAACCTTTGCAGGTGATACCTGAGTTACCATGACAAGAACAGGGCAACGTGGAGCCCAAAAATGAGTTAAAACAAAGGATCCTTTTGGAGCTGAAGCTCCTTTGAAATCTACTCCACAAGTTTTCCCCGAGTTCCCTCAAATGTACTCACCAGAGGTCGGGGGATGGGTTTCTGAGGCTTCTTTGAGCCCAGTTTTTTCATGGCATTATAATACTTCTTTTGTTCTTCCGTCATGAAAATGTCTTGACCTCCAAAGTAAAGGGGCAAAAGGAAAACTAGTTACAATCAGCTCATAAACCAGGAGGGAAAGGAGCAAATCCCAGCTCAGGCAGGAGGAGACCTGCCAGGTGAGAAATAACTCCCACTAATACCCAGGCTGTACTGATCTTTCTTTAAAAGTGCTGTTTTTCCTGAAAATCACCTTTTCCATTGCACTGCCTCCTTCCCCATCCCTCTCTGCCCTCTGTGATGAACAAGTGTGAGGGCATCTACAGGAGCTGACACAAACCCTCAGCCTGACTTAGAGGAAAAGCAAGATGTGAGAGAGAGACAGAGGCAGAGGCAAGGAGGACATCTTGCTTCCAGTCTGTATTTTAGTCAAGGTATTAAAAAAACCCCAAAATGCAAGAAAATGTAGTCTAGGGAAAATGTTTAATCTGGCTGTAGCTTAAATCAAGGCTTGGGCTGTGTGTTGTGCTTCCTGGGTCTGCTCAGCCATTCCCACGACGCACCACAGCTCTAAGAAAGGAGCTTTGTGCCCCAAACTGACTTTATTTTGCAGAGAAAAACTCTCCAGCCTGAAGAGCCAACACTACTGGGACAGGTCTGAGCTCGGATCAGCAAACACAGATCACTTATCTTTTTCTTTTGTTGATTGAAGTTGTCGATGATGACACCAATGAACAAATTCAGGGTGAAAAAGGAACCGAAGATGATGAAGATAACAAAATAGATGTACATGTAAATGTTGTCCTCGTACTTGGGTTGCTCTTCTTGCTGAAGGGGAGATAAGAAGAAGAACAAATGACATTTCGAAGACACCATACAAACACATGCAAAATGAGATCGGTTGTGTTTCCAAACTATTTTTCTTGAAGATGTAGGACCAAAAAGATGGAAAACCAGAAGAAGATTTTTAAGCTTCCCTGGCGCACTCATATTTGCTTCAATCCTGCATTCAGTGCAGGACAAGAAAATCCATTTAAAAATATTTTCATATAAAAAAGAGAGAATCGAAGTGGGGAAAAAAATTGAAACCAAAAAGGAAGTAGTGGTATTTGCATGGTTCCAGCATGCAAGAACCAGAAAAGTGCCCGAGGAATGAACTCCAACCCAGGCATAATTCCATAACTGGATTCACAGTAATGCTCGCACTTCCATACAGACATAACATTCATGGGGGAGGGACCTTCTGGCTAATTCCTCCCCATAATTTATTCTAATGATTAAATCCAAAACTTCGTTCCATTCTTTCCTTCACTGTATCCCTACTCCAGTTGGAATAGAACAATAAAAGCAACCAGAAGAACCTGCCCTTTTTGGGATTTTCTTGAGCATCTTTTAACTCCTCACACCACCAGAACAAATGCAACCACCACAGCATGAAATACATGCTATGAGCACAGTTCTACAGCTTTTACTCTCGATTTTACCAAAGCCAAAGAGCAGGTGGAAATAAGGGGAGGGCAGCTTGTGGTGTTGCACGTTACCTTTCTGGAATCTACAGCTGCATACATGATGTCCATCCAGCCCTTGAAGGTGGCCTGGCAAAGGAAATAGAGCTTCTCTGAGACAGAATTCACCCAAAATACAAGAACAAGCCTGAATTGTGCCAGCTCTGTCAAGGACTCCCCGCCCACTCCTGATGGCCCTGTATAATGGACTTGAATATTATTTCAATATTTCTCTTTTCATTTAATCTAAATTACATAAATCAAGCTCAAGTAGTTGATCCACGGGAACCTCATGAGGTTCAACCAGGACAGACTTGGGGCTCCTTACTGGGCTGGGAGACCCACACATTAGGGAAGAGGAGAAATGTAAAATGGCAAACTCATTCCAGCCCCAACCTGAGTGAGCTTAATGGATGCTGCATTTCACATTTTGTACTTCCCACTGCCAGGGGAATGGTAGAAAACCAAACTCACAACTTGCAGAAGAGCCAGATATCCTGCCCCAACGTTGTCAAAGTTAATTTTCACATTCTTCCATCGAATCTCCGTGGAGTTGGGTGGCATCAGAGCTTCGCAGTCTGTCTTGTTGTTAACAACATCTATCTCAAAGCGATGCTCAGCTGTTTCATTAAAGCAGTAATGATATTTCCCGGCAAACAGGTTAACCCCCATAATGCTGAAAATCAGCCAGAAGATAAGGCAGACCAACAAGACATTCATAATGGAAGGGATAGCGCCAACCAAGGCATTGACAACCACCTGTGTTGGAAGGGGTGGGAAAAAGTTTCAGTATAAAACACGAGGCAGGAGACAGCAAGCATCAGTACAGCTGTTTTTTGGGGGGGAATAGGGGACAGGGCCACTGACACTCCCGTCCTGGTTGCTCCACACAGAAGCTGGCGGTGAATTTATTCCAAGTGGTCACAAATTCTGCTTCCAAGCCACCCGGGGAAGCTCTGTTTTCAAAGTAAAACAGGCCCTGCTCTTGGATTTACAGAGTTCCATTTTTGGATTGTTTGTTCTTCGGTAAAACAACAATTATTTTATGTCATTTTAATTGGCCAAAGGGAGAGGGGGGCTCAGACTCTGTAATAACAAACAGGCTCCTTCTTCAGGAGCCACGTGTGAGGACACTTTTGCTCGTGGACTCAATGTGTTTCCTGAGGCAGTAGCCCCTCCAGCCATTCCCCACGTTCAAACAAAGCTGTTTTCACTCCAGGGCCTGATCCTGCTCCCACCAAGGGCCCCAGCAGTGGGGTCAGGACCAAGCCCAGCATCACTGTGGTCACACTAAGCACTGAGTAACACCAAGATCATACTGTGGGCTAAGCAAGGCCAGTCATGTTGTCCCAGGCAGAGCTGAGCATGCAGCTTGGCAGGCTCAAGAAGACAGAAAAGCCATGTTCCTTCCTCCAAACGGCAGCAAACGCATCGGGAACAAGGATGGGTTTTGTGAGAGCTCATCTCTTCCTAATTTTAGCCTTTCACAGTTTGGGAGCACCATGTCCCTGAGCATCCCCGGCCAACACACGACCAAATGTAAGCTCCGAGGCTTTTAATAGAGGCAGGTCAGCAGGATATTAAATCTTTTATTATGATCTCCTAATTTAGATTCCTTTAATAGGTGAACAGAATCTAAACTATTGTTACCCCTTTGCCTTAGTTTTGAAAGACAACTCAGCCACATGGGGACTTGGGAGGCCTCAGTGGTGGAAGAGGAGCCATGGCTTGTCCTGGTCCCTTCTCCTCCCACGACATCTCCTTGATGGAAGCCACCACCTCCTGCATGGCTCACTGCTATCACGGCAGCTTGGGAGCTTGTGGCCAGCTTGGACTGGGCTTGGTCTAGCACAAGGTGTCCCTGCCCATGGCAGGGGCTGGGACTGGATGGGCTTTAAGGTCCCTCCCAACCCAAACCAGTCTGAGATAAAAGGAGAATTGAAGGCCACGGTGATCTGTGAAGTGAATCTTCCCTTCTGGCTGCTGAATGGTGTCAGGAATTCATGGCTATATGCATGGAGGACACAGCTGAGAGCTGCATATGGATGCCTTTGCTCTCATCCTCCCTTCATCCCAACAGGATGGGACCACCACCACACCAGCAGGACTTTTTGGGTCAGATCCTCCTATGAATACATTGATTTATTCCAGTTACCACATGGAGCAAAACAAGGGTGATATCGTGATACCCTCCTGGAATATGGTCATTCACTGTTCATTAAATCTGCACAGCTTCCCCAAAGGAGTGGAAGGAGGAACATGGCTTTTGTGTGCAGACTGACAAGAACACATGCACATCTCACAGCATCACTGTCAAACCCCCTGACCGAGCTCAGAGCAGAGCAAGCTCCTGGAAATGCAGATTGCTATGGAGGAGAGAAAAGCAAAGAACTACAGTTTCAGTCTCCTTTGCAAAGGCATTTCAGATCTCTGTTCCCTGGCTCAGAGGAATTGGTCTGCTTGGACAGGGCAGTGACACTTGTCTCCAAGGCAAAACAAAGGAAAAATCATCAGGTCTAGGTAGCTCACGGGGCTGCAGTGGTAACTATCAATTTTCCTGTGGTGAAAATCCCCCACTTTAAGCACGAGAATTTCCTGATTGTACATTAGAAACCTTCTCCCCAGCATGGCTTAAAACCAGCTTTTAGTTTCTCCAGGTTTAGTGTTAGGCCTGCTCTTTGTGCTCAAGCTTCTGGGTAGGACCCGAGCTCAGCCCAGTAAAAGCTCCACCTTTAATGGAAATTTTTCTTCCTTTGTGCCTGTACTGCAGATTCCAGACTAGAATTAAGCTAATGACACAAAGAAATAACAGCAGGAGAAGGTCTTAGAGAAGAAACAGCTCCTTTGGATTTGGAGCTCATGTATTTCTGTTACTTCCCAGGGAATTTGAGGATCCCTCCTCAGCTCCTCTTGTGCTGCATTTTGGGCTCAGTTATGCTACAGCAAATCCAAAGATCAGAAGGATCCAGGTGGAATTGCTCCGCTCAGACCCTGAAGTAAAATTGTCACTGCTATTCCTTTCCCTTATTATTTAAAATAATAATTTTCTCTCTTGTAGAATCTCTGATTATGAGCTAACTGGGATTTAGCACAAACCCCCACATTCTTGTTCTAAGAGCACCCGGGAAATCCATCAATACAAAATACCCTTGATTTGATTTTTTTTTTTATTATACAATTTTTTTTTTCATTTCCTTAGGAGACTATTTCAATCCCAAATGGGAAAAAAGAAGCACCAAAGTAACGGAATATTAGTGGCAAAGCAGTGAGACACTGCAATAATTGAAACACCCAAGGGAGTGGTGCCAGTACCAATTCAAGGAAGGCTTGAATTAAGTTAAGTTCAGTGCTTTGCTTGTGCTTTGTTCTGGTTCCACAGTGACAGGACAGGGACCAAAAAAGCATGGAAAAAAGGAAAGGGACAGAAAGGAAAAGCTTCACTACCAGACAAGGCTGCCAGTCACCACCAGACTGGACTGAGAACAACAAGGTGCAACAAGAGGAATGAAACCAAAGTTTTCAAAGAGCTGAGCTCCCCCCCAGTCCCTTCCTGCAGTGACCCACGAGAGGCAGCAGCCTTTTTTCCCTGGTTACTTTTTGAAAACCCCCTCAAGACAGAGTCTTTCAGTCCAATTCCACCAACAGCCAACACCCTGGAGGGGCTGGAGACCCTGAGGTGGTTGCAATTCTGCTTCTTTGCACCTGGTGATTCTCCCTAGGTTAAAAAAATGTTACAGCTGAGAAGCCCCTCGGATGCTCGAGGTCAAAGCCAGGCCAAATGAGAACAGCCAAGTGTCGACATCGGCTACGAATGGCAGGTGGTTTGGGCCAGTAATTAATGTAATGAGGCAGCTTATGCATCTCCCTTTGTTAGAGGGGAGGGTGCAGCGGTGGGCAGGGTGAGGGTACATCCACGTAGAGGTGATCAAGTCAGCAGCTGCATCATGATTCTGTTTGGAATTTTCTTTCCACCAGTTTTGATCAGTTCTAGCATGCTTTTAAAAAAAACCGCTCCACGGGCATGCAGAAGGATCAGCTGCTAATGGCATCTTACCCTCATCCCCTCAAATCGGGACAACGCTCTTAAAGGCCTCAAGGCTCTTAGTGTCCTAAGGGACTTTATGGCACCTAGTTCCGAGTAGCCCAGGGCATTAGCTATAAGGCTGACTAAAGAGACCTACACAGAAAATAGAAAAAAAATAGAAAAAAAGCCAGAAAAAAAATAGAAAAAAAAAAGAAGAAAAAAAAAAAAAAAAAGAAGAAAAAAAAAAAAAAAAAGAAGAAAAAAAAAAAAAAAAAGAAGAAAAAAAAAAGAAAAAAAAGGTTCCAGACTGTTAGATTGGATCCCCTAGCCCTGATTGCCCAGCCCAGGAGCCACCTGGGCCGCCCCAAATACCGAAGCCATGACACCAGCTGCCTACTTCACTTGACTGAACCGACCTGGAAGGAAATAATGCGGTTGAGAAAAGAACAGAGGGGAGAGATCAGTGAGAGAGAGAGAGAGAGAGAGGCAGAGACACACACGGAGAGGGGCTGTCGGAAGGAAGAGCCCAAACGATGACAAAAACCTTACCCTCGCCCTTTACCGGCTGTGGGATCCCGGCGGCGCCCATGAAATTTAAGCCAGACAAATGTTAAAGGTACCTATGAGAAAGAATACAGATAAATACACACACTGCACACCTGGGCCAAGCTCTCAGCCACAGCCGGTGGGTCCCGAGCCCCATTCCAGCTTCTCCTGCCCTGGCACCCCAAGGATGAGGCTCCTGTCCCTGCCTGTCACACAGAGAATTTTCTGCCTGCTCCAAGTCGCCCTCGGGAGCGGCCCCGAGGGAGGACCTGCTCAGACTCACGTGCTGAGCTACGGCACAGCTTTGGGATCCGTTTTCCAGCACTTTTCCAGGCACAGAGAGAACCTGGCTCGGCAGCCCGGAGTCAGATTTAGGCTCTGAACAATTGTCAGACATCCTCAAAGCCACCAAGGCACAGACGTGGCTTGGCCACATGTGAACAGTTACAGACACAGCACAGCAGCTGTTCCCATTCCTCGCTACAGACACAGGTAAGAAAGAGACATGAACCCTTTTTTAAGGGAAAAAAAAAAAGACATCCATGTACAGCAACAAATAACGGAAAAACACCTCCTGGAACAGGTGGGGTTCGAGCTGAATTCTCAGAATAGGACACTTCCTCTGTATCATTGTTTTAGAGAAGAGATATTGGAATGATAATGTAGAATTAATTATAAGGATGATGCTTATTCCACACGTATTTCAGGGAAATACCAGATCCAGATTTCAAATGCATAAATGTGTGGGGAAATTGAGATTTTGTCTTATTTGGGCATGTGGCTCATTGTGCTTTTTCCATCTTCATATGGAAGGTGTCCCTGTCCACAGCAGGGGACTTGGAATCAGATGATTTTAAGGTCCCTTCCAACTCAAACCATTCCATGATTCTATGGTATCTGCCCCAAAAATAAGTGACCACAATTTATGGCCACATAGTGCTTTGGTTTTTCCATCTGATTTTAAAATTCCACTGACTTGAACTGTGCCAGGGGTGTCCCAAAGGTTCCAACAAAGATCCCAGGGCTGTCCCAAAGGTTCCAACAAAGCCTTTGCGAGGCCAAATCAGCTCAGTCAGGCCAGGACGGAGCCCTTGGCAATGCCAGTATGTTAAAATCCTGGACACAAATCTAAAAACCTCATGGATTTGGAGATGTGGTCTATTTACCACAAAAATATAACCCTGGAAGTGCCCCATCCCTGGAAGTGTCCAAGGCCAGGTTGGACAGGGCTTGGAGCAGTCTGGTCTAGGGGAAGTGTCCCTGCAGGGGTGGAATGGGATGAGCTTTAAGGTCCCTTCCAGCCCAAACCATTCCATGAATGCCATGAACACAGAATCCTCATTTTTAGAGCTTCTTCCCCTCAGGATAACATCTTACTCCCGAGCAGGACACTAAGACCATGACAGGAAAGGCTGTTTGAGCTTTTAGGGATCTTTGAGGATTATTCCCTGAGGACATTCCAACAGAAGACACAGCAGGCACCGAGGTCGGACAAAGGGAATCCCAGATTGACTGAAAAGCAGAATCCTTCATTATTACCCAGGAAAAGTCTTCACAAACACACCCAGGAAGCTTTGGGGATGAGGAGAGGAGGGGAATTGGACAATGCTATAGCAACCTGCAAAATAACATCCAAGAGCTTTGTTAGGATGCAAAGGCTCAGTCCTGGCTCACTCCAGCTCCTTCCACAGCACGCCACAAAATTCGGGTTAAAAAAATGCCATTCAACAGATACAGGACACAAAGCATTGCTGAGATTTGGTTGAGGGATGTTTTGGCATCTCCAAGTCGCATTTTGGATCTTTTTTTTTCTTCAGGGAAAAACGCACAACTCTTCTGTTTCCAAGGGAAAATAAGGATTCCTCCGAAAGCCCTGGGAATTCCAAATCCTTCTACACTTGTTCCCTCCCTGTATGTGTGTTACCTGCCTGGGAAGTTCCTGATCTTTACACCTCTCCCAGATACTTGGGAAGGAAATTAAACTTTACCACATCTGCCCATTAAACTGCACTTCACTCAAAACAACTGGAATTAAACTTGTACTTTATCTTCAGGCAGTGAGAGAGATCCAGGGTTATTGTCAGAAAATAAGACTTAGAATGTGCAAGGTTGTGTCCAAGGAAAGGTGTTGAGGGGATCAGAGAGGATTAAAAAAAAAGAAAAAAAAATTCAAATTTCAATTTTCCTACAGGAAATACAGAGTTTGAGTCACTTCTGCCCCTGAATTCCAAGCATAGTTCCTTCCACCTACTCAGGAATATTTCCAGAGTGATAACGGTGCTGAACAGCAACTGAATCATACACAGAATGTTCCAAAGGAGAAGCTTGGAAAAACTGGTAATTCTTTTTTAACATACTTGCTCTTGGGGCAGTCACTACAGCCACTGACTCCCAGATGGATGTGACAGAATGCTTTAAAAGAATCCAAGCACTTGGGATTCTGAATTTCCTGGTTCTGAAATTTCCTACTGAGTTACACAATTTTCTACCACTCTGGACAGCATAAATTCCATTTATTTTAAATTCCCTGGCTGTGCTTCAGAGCCAAATTTATTGCTAAAACTTCTCTATTGTCTTCTTTCGTCTAATTCTACAATTTATTCTCCCTTTTTTTATTTCTCAGATTTATCCTCCCTCCCAAGATGTTCCACAGGAGGATTCCAGGGTGGACCTGTCCCAACTATGTCCCTCACTCCTCTGAGCTGTCTTTCTTTCTGCTTTTCCTTTCCCAGGCATTAGAACTTTTGAACAGAAGCTGCATGGTGCTGAACTTTGTGTGCACAATAAGCTTTCCGAATATGAAGATTCTCACAAACTCACGTGGAACGAACCTCATGGGGGGGTGGGATGGGGAGATTTTGCTGCCTCATCACCCCCTCATCATTAATAATGCAAGAAAATGATTACAGGGAACGTAACTCCTAGAAATATCACCGAGGAACACCACGTCTGCACAGTTTTCCCACTGGTACCACCTCCCAGCAGCTCGATACACAGGGAAGGCCTCCTAGAAATATTCTATTTCCAGCAGAACAAAAGAGCCAAGGGCTGGAAAATCCTCCTTGGTCCCCCTGCAGGGCAGAAATCCCACAGCTGCACAGGAAACAGTGGCAATACCCAAAGGACCCAAGGGTTTTATGCTCGATTTGGGGATTCACAGATATCTGGGACTGAAGCGTTGTTAAATCCGTGACTCAGGAGGAAACATTCCCGGAGTTCTTCCAACCACCACCGTTTTCCCAAGCAGAAGTAAGGAGGAGAGGATACATACAGCCACGATGAGGAAATCCAGCCAGCACCAGGCGTTGGTGAAGAACTTGACGAATCCATAGGCACACCACTTGAGCAGCATCTCCAGGATGAAAATGTAGGTGAAGACTTTGTCCGCGTACTCCAGGATGGTCCGGATGGTTTTCCTCTGCTCGATGTAAATATCCTCAAAAGCCTGGGAAATAACCATGTGCAGGTGTCATTACATGGGATTTATTCCACAGTTCAGTGTCTTTATCCAGAGGCTTCGAGTGACACTGAATGAGTTAAATATACAGCTATAGATGAGCTAAATATGTATATATAAAAAACATACAAAACAAACATAGAAACTAGGATCAGAACCCAGATTTGAAGGCTTTGTTCTTAATTTAAACTAAACTAAAAACACTAATAAAAGCTTTTGTACAGTACCACGATGGAGCTGTGTTGTTTTCCACATAAGAATTCCCACAGTTTGCTTTTCCCCCAAAATTTCCTGTATGCAATTAGATGTCCCCAAGCTCAACACCTCTGGACTACACACATTTTACTCACCAGAGCACCACTGCTCAGGAGGATCATAAAGATGATGAAAGTCTCAAACCAATTGTGCTCCACAATTAGGAAACAAGTTTTCCTCAAGGTCCACCATGACTTTCCCAGCCCCTCCTCAATATTGACCTGGCAACACTTGCAGCGCTGCATGCAACCTGCAACAGGGACAGGGCACACCTTCACTCAGGTGACACAGGATTTAAGGTAAAAACATTGAATTCTCACTGTCTAGAAGCAGTTTGGATGCCACCAACATGAAACATGCTGAGTTATCAGTTAAAACTTCTGCATTCTTGGGGATTTTGGGATTGTTTCGCCACTTCTGTGTCCGGGCACCAGAATTAACATCCATCTGGGACCAGATCAGCTCGTTCTATTTGGTGAGGTCCATGCTCTTGAGGAGACAAATGGAAAACTTGCTGATAAAATAACCTTGAACCATTTAAAGCATCTTTGCCATGGGAATTCCTGTAATGGATCAGCTCTTGAAAGACATTGAGGCCAGTTACAAGAAAGGAAAAGTACTCTGCTGCTAAGTACTTCAGGCATCAGCTGTACAAAAATCATCTTGTTCTGCTACAGGTCATCTATAATTCTTTAGAAATTCCCCCTGTGAGGGTGGAGAGGCCCTGGCACAGGGTGCCCAGAGAAGCTGTGGGTGCTCCTGGATCCCTGGAAGTGCCCAAGGCCAGGTTGGATGGGGTTTGGAGGAGCCTGGGATGGTGGGAGGTGTCCGTGCCCACGGCAGGGGAGTGGATTTGGGATGAGCTTCAAGGCCCCTCCCAACACAAACTATGGCATGGTTCTATGATCTACATCCCAGCCATGGCAGCTGCATCTCTGAGAGCTTCACTTCCCAAATTCCTCTAAATTACTTCACCAGCAACCAAGAAGGGCCTTGAGATAAGCTGAGAGCCAGCCCTGATCCAGGCTGACCTAACCCTAAGGTGAGCTTAGGGCAGACTGGTCCCCAGAAAAGCCCAAAAGCCTCTTCCTTCCCTCCCTCTCACCTTCTGTGAAGCAGGCATCTGGGTCCAGGTACTCCTCTGGTGCCTCCACTGGGACTTCTTCCACTTCAGGCTTTATATCAATGGTGCTGCCCTCAGAGGAGCTGGTCTCGTCAAGTTTCTGCAACACAAAACCCCAATCCAATCACTGACCAGCTCCCAACAAATATTAAACTTCACTCAGCCATTTGTTCACCACATTTACTGTAATCAGAGTGGTTTCCTCACTTTAATCACTGAGATCCTGACCCAGCTTATGTCTCACGTCAACAGGAGAAACAGGATTAAGTATTTACATTATGAAAGGTGCCCCTGTCCACAGCACAGGAGTTGGAACTAAATGATCTTTAAGGGTCCCTTTCAACCCAGGTCATTCTATGATTATAGATATTTTACATTATGTATTTGTGGCTTTTTATAGAGCTACCATCACAAGAAACTTCTGCCTCGAGTGCAAAGACAACACCGTAACACAAACACAAGTTTTGTGCTGGAACTACACAGCTCTCCCTGCCAAGAGGAGCTCACAGTGGGCTGAAACCACTGGAAGGAGTTGTTGGCACTTCATCTCACCTCTTTGCTACCATCAGGATCCGTATCGCTGCTGAAATCTTCCGTGTTGAGGTTCTCGAAATCCGACTCCCCCACGGCGATGGGGACGCGGACGGTGAGGTTGGGGTTGTTGATGAAGGACATGTGATCCTCGTCGATGATGTACTTCTCCACGCTGCTGCCGATGCCGCTCGTGGTGCCGTTGCCGTTCTTCTGGTAGTCGATGTCCCTGTTGATGTCGGCCCCGGTGTGGTTGGCGATGCAGTTCACCTTCTTGTCGTACAACTCGTCCAAGGGTTTGACCTCGTCGGCTTCTCTCTGCTTGAAGTGAGCCTGCATGAACTCCCTCACCTTCGCCTTGGTCCAGGCAATGCCCTTTTTGATGCGGATGACCGAGATCTGCAGGTTGTTCATCTCCCCGTCATCGTCCGTGGCTGCCAAGTTGTCCGCGCTGAAGGAGCTCAGTAACAAGGCCAAGAACAGGTTCAGCACCTGGAAGGGAAGAGGTGATGCTGGACTGACACACAGGGCGGGTGTTCCCACAGGTACTTGGCACCTGAGCCCTGCTGATGCTGCAGAGCTGTCCCCAAACACCACTGAAAAACAGCTCTGGTGTCCCACAAACTTATCCAGGTGCCCAAGGCTCAAGGCATGAGACCCTGATGCTGCAACAAGTTCCCTGAACAGGGATCCTGGTGCAGCACACGGCTCTGAGGAGGCCCAGGGGTCCCTGAATGGAGCCCCTTGCAGGATCCAGACTGCAAATGGCAGAGAGGGATTTAATCCCCATGGGATTGAAATTCAGCCTTACTGATTTAATCGCTGTCTCAAAGAAAATGGGGAAAATCTTGGCATTTTGAGTGATCATTCCCAGCTCTTATTTCCTTGCCCACATTTAGCGACCATCCCCAAGACTTATTTTATCAAAACCCTCTGGCAAGACAGGACCTCTCAGAGAGAGCTCACAACTACTTGGAAGAATTGCCACTGCTCATGTGACTTCATTCTTGCTCACATTTTCCTCCACAGACTTTTCTTCATAAAATTTAAGGCCAGAAAGAACCATCATGATCTAGTCCAACCTCCCACACAACAGGCCGTGCAGTTTCACAGCCGATTCCTGCACACGACAGTGCCTCATGACTGAGCCAGTGGGCAGGTTTTAGAAGAAACTTCCATCCTCATTTTAACACTTCAGGACCTTCCCCTGTGCACCAAATTATTTCATTTCCCGGCAATTAAAATGCCAGGTTTTGCTTCTTTTAGCTTTTTTTTTGACCCTCAGGTCAGGTGTAGGTCTGTCCCCTTTGACCGAGGGTTTCATACCTTCAGCTTTTATTGCAAAATGCTTTATTTACGGGCAACCATTTAAGGTCCTCATCAAGCAACATCTTTAACGTTGTGCCACCAAAGTCTGGGGGACTGTTGGTACATCAAAGGCCAAGAGGGGCCTCAACAGAGCAGGAACAGACTCACAAACCATCACTCCCTCATCCTGGGGTCTCCCCGAGTTCTACCCCACCCAGAGGCAACCAAGAAAGCCCATCAGTAACCATTTACTGACCACTAAATTTCCGATGACCATGACCATCATGAAGACAATCAAGCACATGGCCTGTCCTGCCACTTCCATACAATCCCACATGGTCTCAATCCACTCCCCACACAACACACGGAAGACAATAAGGAAGGAGTGGAAGAAATCGTGCATGTGCCAGCGGGGTAGCTCACACTCCGAATTGATCTTGCAGACACACTCCTTGTAGCTTTTGCCAAAGAGCTGCATTCCCACCACGGCGAAGATGAACACGATGATGGCCAGCACCAAGGTCAAGTTCCCCAAGGCACCCACTGAGTTACCAATGATTTTTATCAGCATGTTCAGAGTGGGCCAGGACTTGGCCAGTTTGAAGACTCTCAGCTACAAAAAAAAAAAACAAAACAGAAGAGACAAATCTTAAATGAAGAGGAAAATCAAGCAGAACTTCTTAAACAACAACAACTTGTATTTTATGTAAAGGGAAGTCCATGCTTCTGCTGCTGAGGTCGCAGGGAGCAGAGAATGATTAATCTTTCTGGAAACCTGGGCTTGTGTATTTTGTACTCAGTTATTCGTAACAAGCTGATCACCCTTCCCTGCCCAAATGCAACAAGCTGATGCTCAGACCTCGTAAAGAGCTGTCATGAAGAAAGAAGAGACCATAAAAAATGGCACCACTCAAACTCTGTCCTCCCCAAACCCAGAAAAATGTGGGTCATCCCTTGTCCTATGTCAATGGGAAAAATTCCTTATGTGAGGGGAATGGCTGGAACACTGCCAGGGAAGGGATAGGATGGATACTGGGGAAAGGTTTTTCCCTTGGTTGGGCACAGCCCAGGCTCCCCAGGGAATGGTCATGGCCCCAAGGCTGCCAGAGCTCAAAGGACGCTTGGAGAACACTCTCAGGTCCAGGGTGGGATTGTTGGGGTGTCTGTGCAGGGCCAGGAGCTGGACTGGATGTTCCTTGTGGGTCCCTTCCATGATTCTAAGCTTTGTAGTAGCTCCACAGTAACAACATTAAAAAGAGCTGGAATATGGAATACCAATCGGAAAGATCGCAGCACGGAAAGTCCTTCCACATCTGCTAGACTCAGCTCCATTAGACTGAGGGAGACAATAAACCCATCAAAGATGTTCCAGCCTTCTTGAAAATAATAGTATGGATCCATTGCAATGAGCTTCAGGAACATTTCTGCTGTGAAAATCCCAGTGAAAACCTGGAGCGGGGAGGAGAGACAGACAAAGAACAGGCAAAGAGTAATTTTTGCTTATTTTCTGATCTTCAGGCTAAGTCAATGCCATTTATTCTAAGCCCACATTAATAAGCCAGGCATCCCAGCAGGAGCAGGTCTGCAGGGAGTGTTTAGCACTGCTCTCTTACCAGATTTCCTACGGAGAGCACGTGTTCAAACTCGGGGGTCATGGGGTGGTGTTCCATGGCCATGAACAACGTGTTCAGCACGATGCAGATGGTGATGGCCAAGTCGACAAAAGGATCCATGACAATTAAGTTCACGATCTCCTTCAGCTTCATCCAGTATGGGTGGCACTCCCAGATCAGGAACGTATTGGCAAATTTGTACCAGCAAGGGGGACACTTCCTCTGGGACTCTTCCAGCTCTACAGGTACAAAACAAGACACAGTTCAGGCTTCATCTCTGAAGCTGAAGAATTACAAAACTGTGAGCCTCGTGAAAATGGCCATGGAGGTGACACGAGAGAAGAGCTGAGTCAAGTTTGTGGGCAGGTTGGACATCAGGAAGAAAGGCTTCACAGAAAGGGTGGTCAGGCTTTGGAAGGGGTGCCCAGGAAGGTTTGGAGTCCCCCTCCCCAGGGGTGTCCAAGGAATGAGTGGATGTGGCACTCAGTGCTCTGATCTGGGTGACAGCACAAGGATTGGTCACAGGTTAGACCCAGTGACCTTTTCCAGCCTCAAGGATTCTTGGATTCTGGGATTTTCTGATTTTACTGAGCTTCTCCTTTTTCCCCACACGACACCTGCACCAGTTCACCACAGCTGCAGTTCTAACCTCAGCCCCACCAGGATGATTCAATGCAAATTATTCCAAAGGAAGGGCTATATTTAACTCGGAACTGATCAAGGTAAAACAGTTAAAATCAAAGTTACAGATTCCAAACTGCCTTTGGTGCCAGTTTTTAAATAACTGAGATGAATTCTGTGCTGAACGCAGACACGGTCTAAAAGAGGAAAGAGATGACATAATGCTGCGAAGGATTTTCAACAGGAATAACCTGATTAAGACTAACTACATCCATTTACAAAAATCAAACACAACGCTGTGTCCATTTTTTTTACACTGGCTTATCTCAAGTGCTTAAGGAAAAAAAAAAAATATCCAAATGAGGAGTTGCCCCCATTTATTGACTTGCTGGTTCCAGCCAGGCTGTGCAGCTGTGCACCCTCAAGTTTTATTTTTTATGGGAAGGGAAAGGACCACTGTGCTCCCCTTCCCATTGGTTCCCTGGTTGCTTAGTGTTTAGTTGCCTTGGAATTTCTGAAGTTAAAAAGAGGCCCATGGCACTGGAGCCCGTAGGCGTTTGCGCAGGAGGGAAGCGGCAGCAAAACCCTGCTCTGTTTCTAAGTATATTTAGTTTTCATACAATTTTATTGCAGGAGACAGCAGGAATTTGAGATCATCAACCGCATGTGGCTGCTGTTCACAAATTCTTGCTGGCTCCTGCATAACACATTGGGAAATCTCATCTCCATGTGCTGTCCATTCCAGAATTCCCACCATCCAACAGTCCCTTTCTCTTCTGACAGCTGTCACATTGCAGCTCTCAGTGCAGCTCCAGTCCTTTTCTCCCACGGGCTGTAGCAAAGGAAGGTCTCTCCAGTGCTTGGGAGATGACAGAACACCCATACCTGACATTGCCTCACTCCTCTGATCTCCACACTGCATTCTCTTTATTGTAAAGTTACAACTCTTTGTTGCCTTTACCTCCACCTCTACGTAATTCAGATGAAAAACCAAGTAAATTAAAGTCTAATAAATACTTCTTTATTAATAAAGACACAAAAGAAGCAGATTTAGGCAAAACCACACGTGAATACGTACTGCCCTAAAGCAGGGGGAGCTGAATTCCACCTGACCAGTTTCCTCCAAGCCCTGCCCAACGTGACCCTGGACAATTCCAGGAATGGGGTAATTTCTCTGGGTATCCTGTGCCAGGGCCTCCCCACCCTCACAGGGAGGAATTCCTTCCCAATATCCCATCCAACTCTGCCCTGGGGCAGTGGGAAGCCATTCCCCCTCGTCCTATCCCTCCAGGGCCCTTGTCCAAAGCCCCTCTCCAGCTCTCCTGGAGCCCCTTGCTGGTGCTGGAAGGTGCTCAAGGCTCTCCCTAAGCCCTATCCTCTAATCCTCTAATCCCTAAATCACCTACCCTCAACAAGGGTGTTGGTCAACCCTGTCATGACGCTGTTGGTGCGATCCTTCCTTCCATAGGATGCGTTCACCTGATCCATGGAGACCAAGAGAGACCCACCAGGCTTCTTCCTAATTTCGATTTCAGTAGTACCCTGAAAAATTCAGACAATGATTAATATAGACTCAAGTCTTCCCAGTATCTCAGCCCAGAAATGCAGCACTTAGTCTGTATTTCCATGTTCTAAATTTCCTACACTCTGCACATCCCTCTGTCCTTCCCACCTTCCTACAATAAATGGTCAAACCAAAACTCAAGCCCTTTTTTTCTGCTGGACCAATGCTCTGCAGCCTTAGACAAATTAGGGATTATATTTTAGAGAACATTTCTAATTACATACAATGTAATTTATCCTCTGTGCCACAACCAAACAGAAGGGCAGTGACTCTTTCGCCAGCCCCTTTACAACCTGTTGGTCAGAGTGAGAACTCCACACCAGCCCCATCTGGGCCACAGAAATTAATAAGGTTTATAATTTGACAGCATCAAAATTTATTTCATAATCTCCATCTGAAAACTAGACTAAAAGAAGCTCCTTTTAGTTTCCTCAGTTTCCCTCTGGCTCTGGATTGTCAGGCTCTGCCAGGCACAGAAAATCCTGGGTACTAACAGATAACTGGGTTTTTTTTGTCTCTCCACACAGAGTTAGTACAGTAAGTGCTAATTACTACTTTCTCTCTCCACATGCACCGTGCTGGTTGCTGTTCCCACCACATCCATGCTCTGTTAGAAAGAGGATTAAACGCTGAGGCAAAACACTGTATTAATGTGCTGAGTAAGGAAGAACAAAGCCAGGTAGGTAAATGATGCTTAACACAACTAATTAGGGTCAAACGGGTTGCAAGAATTCCAATAATTAAAAAAACAGCTTGGAATTTATAAGCTTGGCAACCAGATTTCCTCAGAAACAATTGATTTAGGTCTCTCTCAAATGATGTTGTTTCAATTGGATCCAGATTCTTCTATGCCCCACTAACTGATATTCTGTGTTTGGAGCTTTGTATCTCTCCTGCACTCTGAAATGCTGATCCACTAAAAGGTTTCTCAAAACCAATTCATTAAACTAATTACAAAAAGCCACAGTCAAGGAGAATTCAAAGATTAAAGAAGAATATTTTACAAACGCATTCTTTTCCTAACAGCTGCCCCTTGAATTTAGTGAGAGCGAGAAGATTGTTTTTCCCTTTAATCCTCAAATATTTTATCTTATTGGGGAGAATATTCACAACTACCTTTAAAAACTGGGTTGGTTTTCCCATCCCCAGCTTTAAATAGCTCTGTATGAATCGCCCCAACACACACCAAGGTTCCTACTATTAATAGTGCTTTAATTAAGGACTCGATTCCAAGCCTTTTTTTTCCCAGCAAGCTGGAGGGGAAGGAGGTGGGCTGCCGAGTTAGGGAAGGAAGGAAATGGGCGCCGGAAGCTCAGGGTGTTTATCTCAGCACACACAGCGTGGCCGGCGGTCAGACGGACTGACCCATCCCGCTGGGATCCCGCTCTGCTCGGAAAGGAGGAGGAAGAGGAGGAGGAGGAAGATGATGAAGAGGAGGAGGAGGAGGAGGCCTGCTCTGGGACCTCCTCACACCGTGCTCGGCAGCTACCTCGGGCAGGATGCGGCCCCCGGGCATGCTGGAGGGGGGCCCGCCGATGAGGGACACGACGCCGTTGCAGTCCACGGTGCTGTTCCTCTTGACGCTGCGGCGCAGGTTGGGGAAGATGCGCGAGGAGCGGCTGCCCTGGCTGTAGCCGCTGTAGCCGCTGTAGCTGCTGCGGCGGTCGCGGCCGCGGATGGGGATGAAGAGCGAGTCCCTCCTGCCCTCGCTCTCCTCCACCGTGCTGTGCTCGTCGTCGGCGAACTCGTTCTCCGAGGCCGGGTCGCGGAAGCGGCTCTTGTAGCTGAAGATGCTGCTCTTGCTGTTGTGGCGGGAGAGGAAAGGGGAGCCTGGGATGCTGAGGAGAGACTGGGGTAGGGGAAAGGGAAGGAACAGAGTGAGAAGGATGGACACAAAGTTGGGGTGGTTTCACAGAATCGCGGAATGGTTTGGGTTGGGAGGGACCTTAAAGATTGTCCAGTTCCACCCCCGTGCCATTGGGGGCTGCAACCACTGTGCCAGGGTGCTCCGAGACCTGTCCAACCTGGCCTTGGACACTTCCAGGTATGGAGCAGCCACAGCTTCTCTGGGCAACCTCAGGGCCTCCCCACCCTCACAGGGAGGAATTCCTTCCCAGTATCCCATCTGACCCTGTCCTCTGCAATGGAAGCCATTCCCCCTTGTCCTGGCACTCCAAGCCCTTGTAAACGATCTCTCTCAGTCTGTTCCCCTCCCTCTGCAGGTCTGCACAGACCATCAGCCCTCACTCGCTGGCTGCATCAGGAGCTGCTCACTCCTGGCTGGTTGAGCTGTCTCAGTGGAGGAATTACCTGGTTGGATTCCTCAGGAACAATTCCTGCCAAGCAAAGTGTGTGTGAGGGTCATAAACTCGGGCCCTAAGTGTTCTCCTGACCCAGCACAGTTTAGGACAGCGGGCAAATCTCTCGAGGTGCCAACAGGAATCTAAAGCAGACTATTACCCTGGCCTCAAGCAACCACAAACATCAGTGAAGGAACAGAAAGCTACCTGGTTCATGATGGAAAACTTCCTTCCCAGCCTGTTATCCGGTAGCCTGAACGCTTTCCTCCTCATGCCATCCTCAGATTCCGACTTGAACACCTTCTCATTGTCACACTTCTCATCTCCTTCCGACAGCTCCTTGTCCTTCCGCTTTTTCCTCCTGTTTCGACGCTCCTTGGCACTCTTGGAACTGAGTTTGGAAATCTCCGAGGAGCTCCGAGACATCCTCCCCCCACCATCATCTTCCACAGCATCTTCAGAGACTGTCCCGGCCGAGGTGACCATGGCGGCGGCCTGAGGGTGTGGGCAAGGGAGGGAAAAATAAATCACATCTTTCCAGGATTAATGCTCCATTTTCTGCTTTAAGAAAGAGTTTGGCTTAATGCACCTCAGTTAAAGACTTTGGGGCAGGACTGAGATGTTTATTCTCTCCTTGGAAGAAACTTGCAGCCAGAATTTGTTCAAATTTCAAATTTTTGCTTCTCTGGGCAACCTGGGCCAGGGCCTCACCATCCTTACAGGGAGGAATTTCCTTTTTTCTCACCTGTGCTTCTTCCTGTTGCTTTTTCAATTGTTCCAACATGGCCTTGAATTCTGCCTCCTTCTGCTCTGCCTCCTCCAGCGTTGCCTGGTTCTGCTCCTCGTAGGCCATGGCCACCACAGCCAAAATCAGGTTCACCAGGTAGAAGGATCCCACGAAGATCACCAGCACAAAGAAGATCATGTAGGTTTTTCCTGCTGCTCGTAAAGTCTGGAAGTGGAAAAGAACAGCAGAGGGATTAGGAAAGGGGAAGGGAAACAATTTCAGGCTTCCCTGATGTGCGATGCATGAGCTGATCCCAAGTTTCTTGACCTGAATGTTTCTAAGAAAATCCAGCAGTGCTGAATATTTCACAGCTCAGCATTTCCCCTGCAGAGCGCTGAGACACTGCACATTCCTCAGCCACGAACACAAAAGGTGACATCCACCTTCTTCCCTTAAGGGAACATCCAAGGGATACAAACTGAAAAGGATTTGGAGGCACAGTGTGAAACCCAATGCCCAGACTCCCTTAAAACAAACCAAATCAAGAAAAAGCTGTTTCAGCAAGGTCCCCAAAGCACCCTCAGGTCACGAGAAAACTCTCTGCCCTCCAAAGAGCCTGAGCACCCTCTGTGAGCAGAGCTGAACGTCCACAGCCTCCTGCAGCCAGTGCTAAGGTGCCTCCTGAGTTAATTCACAGCTCAGCTGGACCCACCTTCCCTTCTGGACTTAAAGTCCACCACCTGCTGACAGGTAATGTCCCCTTCCTTCCCCCCCCAAAAAAATCTCACTGTGCAGCTTTACTTGCACTCACTCTTTCAGAGAGAAGGAATAAAAGAAATCTTCTCGCATTTCCCTTTCCTGTTTTATCCCCAAATTCTCATCACGTGCAACACCAAAGCAAAAGTGTTTACTTACTAATTGATACAAGTTTTCCCAAAAGTCCTGAGTCATAAGGCGAAATAAAGCCAGAAAAGCCCAGCTGAAGGTGTCAAAGCTCGTGTAGCCATAGTTGGGGTTCCGTCCTGCCTTCATGCACGTGTATCCCTCTGGACATTGGCTGGGGAGGGACAACAGCCAGGTCAGGGCTCTCCATGCTCACTGCCACCACTCTCCCAACAAACAATTCTCTCCATGTTAAGCAAGGACAGCAGAGAAGGAGACTGAGAGGCAGGATTTCAGGAAAGCCCTGTGATCCTTGTCCTACTGAAATGAGATGCTGCAATGTGCAGCTTTTCCCCCAACAGAGCCCAAAGCAGGAGCTTTGGCCAGAAGGGTCTTCAGAGCTGAAGGTCGGGGTGGAAAACCAACAGCACGTGGCAAGTTCCCACTTCTGAGCCTCCATCCATCCTTCTCTGATGATCCTTAAGATTGGATTCAGAAGGAAATAATGCCACTGGCAACCACTGTTAGCCAGACCTGCCTCCTGACAGGGAAAATGGCACTTACACTGTATTAGCAATGGACTCATAATTAGATTAAGAAATTTGAAGCCTGGTGAAATAACACCAGAACCAACAGGCAATATTCCAAAGGTTTTGCCAGCTTTAGCCACACATCAGTGATAACTGATTGTTAATGAAGCTCAACACTCACCCTGCATCCGAGCTGTTACCACAGAGCAAAGGGTCGGTGGAGCCAGGAATGATGTAAAAATTTGCTGAGGATGAAAAAGAAGAGATTACATTCACACACATATGGAGTTAGAGGATTTCATAGACTATAGCACTACTAACACCTTCACTTAAGAGCCCCCCAAATCCACTGCTGAGAAATTTATCAGTAGAAATATTTTTTGGACAGATTATTCAGCTAAAAGAGCACATCTAAACCCTTCTAAAGGATGAATTCAACTAGGATCATCTCAACAAGGCAAGATTAAAAAAAAAAACAACCTGAAAAACTCCTGCACGAGGGATTTTTACTGTGAAAAGCAGACACACCACGGCATGAGCCATGTTGGAACTCCTGGGCTGCATCAGAGCCAAATCAGGAGGTTTTAGGGAGCCTCACTGTAGAAATACCTACACATATTGTTGGTGTATTCCTCCCAGTCGAAGCCCCTGGAGCCATTATCCAGGAAGGTCTCGTTCACATTAATTGGCCAAATCACACACTTGTTCCTTAAATTGCCCATGAACAGCTGGAGCCCAATGAGGGCAAAGACACTGAGACAGAAAACTGTCAGGATCATCACATCCGACAGCTTCTTCACAGACTGGATGAGGGCACCCACGATGGTCTTCAAGCCTGTGGAGAAGGAAACAAGACTAGAGATCACTCCTGTAGAAGGAAAACACGCCAAAAATCCAATTTAATACAGTACCTTCGAGCGACTCTACAGTGGGAAAGGCTGTGGCTATAAACAGTGTGGGTTCCTGGGAACAGCCGTGTGTGCTCAGCTTTCCCAAGGCTGGGATGGAGGAGCCAGCTCGCAGGGGAATGAGGAACAGCCAGAACAAACCAAAATCCCAATGTTTGTCCCTGAGAATGCCTGAGCCCCACAGGAAGGCTGTGGAATGTGGGGAATCGCTTTCCCACGCACGTGGTTTGTCCAACATGGATCAAACCAGGACACGCTGCCACAAAACCTCTCATGTCTGAGCCCAGCTCACCAGCACAGGCTGCAACAACTTACAGAGATCAAATACCTTCAGCTCTCCACATCTTGGGTTTCTCCTGCTCAACTAAACTGTCTCAGCACTTCCCTCGCAGGAGCAGGATCTTCCCCTCCAGCAGTGGGTTTGGTTACAGCCAGGGCAGGATTTCAGCCAGAGCGTTGGTGCTCCGGGATTTACTGAGGCCCTTGGGATCCTTAACAGGCTCAGGACCAAAAGTAAGCTCAGGCCTAAGCCACAGGTGCTGGTTCCCCACACCAGTCTGGTCTGTGAGAGGCAGAACTCGTGAGTGAGGAGAACTCAGCGTTAATTTTCAGGTGACAGGTCTAAACTAGCTAGAATTCTGCATGCAGAAACAACACTGAATTGGGCCCCTTTAATCAGCCTTTCTGGTGTTAAGTAGGATGATTCTGGGGTTTATAAATGAGCAGTGAAGGGGGGGAAAAAAAATAAAAATCACAGCTGGATTTGGGGCCAGTCAGATCCAAGGTTCCAGCTGAGACCACATGAACATTTTGGAAGAAATCTTGGACCAGAAACCTTGGTCCCTTCCAACCTCCTCCTTCTATGAAAGCCTTGTAGACCAACAGAGGTTAGATCCGTATCAGGAACATAAAGACTCGAAAACAAACGCTTGCAGATACATTCCTTATAAAGGAATTCTACTTTGAAGCGTCATTTACTTCCATTGTCCAAACTTTTCACAGATGCCCCAAGGCAGAGCAGGTTTTTTTGCTGTTCTGGCAGACACATCACCCCCAGCACCTCTTGCCATGCTCATCCCACGGCTCTGCTCGGCACATGCACCCACGGGCATCAGCGCTGGGGTTCCTGCTTTGGATGCTGCTCTCTGCCAGGTGGGTGAGGAGAAGGGGGTTTGGAACCAGGGTGAGACTGGCAGCAGGAGAGATCCCAGTCCAGTGAACTGGGAACGCTTCAACAGACACAGCTCCAACAATTCCCAGCTGCAGCGATCGCCCCCGCGCTCAGCGGATCCAGGCTGGAATCCTGGATCCTGTGGAATGCAGGTGTGACCCAGGTGTGTCCCCATGTGGCATCAGGCAATTAAAATGTTCAGAACTCAAGTGCCAATACAGAAAATTTCTTGGGACCATCACGGTTTCATTGTTTTTCCACCAAACTGTAAAAAGGGATGTTCTGGTGGTTTAGCTCACGGGTGTCAGAGTTTGCTCCTGCCACACAGATCCATAGAGACCACAGGATTTTGTCCATGGCATGTCAAATTCTGGTAATATTTCCCATTTTTATCTCGTCTCAAACACACCTTAATTCCAGTTATTGACAGAAGATGTAGATGGCACTCAAAACACTAAAAATGAGCTTCTCAGTAGCTCAGCACAGAGTTAAAAATTCCCATTCCATGTGCTGAAGCAGAAGGGAAACCCCTTTAGACTTTAATATTCGGTGTATTCTAAAAATCACCTTTTCCCTGCAAAATGACAGTGGTAAAACCCATAAAGAGCACTTTATGCTTTCATATTGAATAACCCAAAAGGCCAATTACTCAAGTGCTTTACATCCCTCCTGCTGTCACAAAATGGAGGGGGGCAAGCTTTGTGCTGCAGGAACACACCTGGACAATCCTCCCCCAGAAACAGATGCAAAACCCCAAAGTTTTGGCATTTCAGGCACGTTCAGTGTCCCCAACACCCAAACAGGATCCCCTTGGCTGTGTGTGGCAAATCATCCCTTTTATTCAACTAAAATATGCAGCAAATTGTCCCTCTGATTAAAATTACATTAAAAATGTGCTGAACTTAGCAGGGTTCAGCCCCAACCCCCTCTGCTGCCGTTTGAAATAAAACTCCAGCGGTTTTGGATTGTATGGAGAGAGAATGATCCACAAGGGAGCTGTTGTGCCCCCGTCCATGGGAGCACAAGGCATGCTGTCTGTCACACAGCCACTGAGCAGCTCCTTAAAGCCACATCATCTCCACTTTGCTAGAATTAAGAAAGCAAAACACAGGCAAAACTGGTTTGAACATGGATGCTTCTCTCTGAGCAAGCCAGTTACTCTCTGGAGCAGGCTGAGAGAATCACCACCACCCCTCAGGCCCGCCCGGTGCACTGCTAACAGCAATTACCAGATTTTTGCTCTTAAATATCACCAAGCACGAAGGAAGGCTCAGGAGGAACATGACCCCAGCAGGTTCTCGTTGGGTGCAAGGAAAGCAGGTGCCACCTAAGAGCATTGCCATCAGCATCATGCACAACAGGCAGGTAGAGCTGATGGGGTTGGCAGTCTGGGATGGGACAGAAGGGATGTGCCCTACAATTCCACAGGCTCTGTGCCCTGGCAGCCTGAGAAAGCAGAACCTCCACTCCAGTGTCAGTGGATGCATGAGGGAAAAAACCACGAAGGGACTGAGACCAAAACTCATGGAGGAGTCATTTTGGGTGCCTACCTTGAAGCAGGGTGAGCACCTGGAGACCAGAAAGCTGGAGGCCTGTAAGACCTGAGACTTGAGCTTGACCTTAGAATTAGGGGCACTTCTGAGAAACCATGTGCACGAAGCTTTTCTGTACAAGAATTCAGGATCAGGAAGTGTTCCAGGCCAGGCTGGACAGAGCTGGGATTAAACTGGGAGGTGTCCCTGCCCATGGCAAGAGTTGGAACAAGATGAGCTTTAAGGTCCCTCCCAACCCAAACCAGAATTCTGTAATTCTCAGTCCCTAATGTCTCCATGGTGTCTCATAACAAAGGAAGGGCTACTGCTCACCCCGTGACACCCAGCTGAGTTACAAGTCCAGAAGCAGCTTTGGTCCAGTTCTAGGGTGGCACAAGAGATAGGCAAAAAGGTTTTAATCTTGATTGGGTTTTGCTCTTTTGCTTTAGAAACTTATTCTTAAAACAGCTCCAAAACCACTGACAAGAAGAGGGCAAGTCCCTGAGCCAGGCAGTCCCTGAGTTCAGCCTGAGGAGGAGCCTGATCCTTTTCATCTGGAATTAAACTTTTAAGCCTGGTTTTAGCTTCAGAGATCAGTATGAAATGTGCATACAAAGGGATGGAAAAGTATGGAGTAATAGCCTGTTTATCCCACAATTTGATGGCCCAGGAGCCTTGATTTCAGACTGCTTTGTTACACAGACTGCAAATCCCATCCAAAAAATCCCAGTGCCATTTCTGAGGAATGAGCAGTGCAGGAGGGGAGGGGAAACACGGAGAGGAGACACACGCAAGCCCAGCCTTTAATGCTGAATGGTTCTCACCTGGAATTACAGAGATAGTTTTCAAAGCTCGGAGAACTCTGAAAGTTCTCAATGCTGAGACATTCCCAAGGTCCACAAACTCTGTGACATATCTGCAATGAGGGAGGTCACACACAAAAAACACCATGACAATACACACACCAAAATAAAACAACAACTACAGACAAAGCAATACATCACTCACAGGGGCCTGTACCCAACAGCTAAACACCAACCGGGGCCGCCTTACCTGGAATTACAGAAATAGTTTTCAAAGCTCTCAGAACCCTGAAAGTGCGCAGAGCTGAAACATTGCCTAGGTTTACAAACTCTGTTATATACCTGCAGAATTAAACCAGAGTTAATGGCACCGTTGGGGTCACCTCCCTTTGCATAAATCGTCTGCTTGTAGGAAACAGCTTGTGATTTAAAACGCTTCAGAATTGGCATTGAAAAGAGAGAGAGAGACAAAGTTGCAGGCAAGACAACAGTTTAAGTCTCTCCACTCTGCAGCCAGCTTTGCCCAGGTACATGGCTGGACACCCATCCTCACCAGGAATCATGGAGCATCCTGAGCTGGGAGGGACCCACATGGATCATCCAGTCCAACCCCTGGCCCTGCACAGACACCCCAACAATCCCACCCTGGGCAGCCCTGGCAGTGCTGTCCAAACACTCCTGGAGCTCTGGCAGGGCCATGCCCATTTCCTGGGGAGCCTGGGCAGTGCCTGACCCCGCTCTGGCAGAAGAACCTTTCCCTGATATCCAACCTAACCCTCCCCTGGCCCAGCTCCAGCTGTTGCCTCATGTCCTGCCCCTGTCCCAGGGAGCAGAGATCGGAGCTGCTCCTCGGGATGAAGCTGCAGCCCCCAATGAGTCTCCCCTCAGTCTCTTCTCCAGCTGAACAGACCCAGTGCCCTCAGCCACTCTTCCAGCCCTGCCCCATCCCCTTGTCCCTGCTTTGGATCCTCTCCAACAGCTTTACATCTTCTTTACATTGTGGTGCCTTCACACAGGCCTATAGAGAATGTGAAACTTTGCCATCTCTACAGAAGAAGGCAACTGTAAAAGTGCCAAATATTTGAGGAGACTTGGTGGCATCACCCTGAGCAGCCTGGTCTAGCAGGAGGTGTCCCTGCCCATGGCAGGGGTGGAACTGGATGAGCTTTAAGGTCCCTCCCAACCCAAACCATTCCATGATTCCATGACTGTACGATCACCTCAGATTGGAAGTTTCAGGTATATTCGCTTCACTTCATGTTTTTAAGAAAACATAATCATCTTCCGCTTTGATTAACATCCTTCAATTTAATTAGCATCCTTCATTTTAATTAGCATCCTCCACTTTTAATCCTTTATGCTTCGATGTCTGTTTGTGAGCCACAGGAAGGTTTGATTCTCCCCTTTTTACATAAAAAACCCAAGATACACAGAGGGGAAGAGGCTTAGTGCAAAGTAACAGGGTTAGACTTTACCCCAGCTTAGAGAATATTTCCTCTGTGCTGTGTAGGGAGAAACTTGGTATGAAAAAGCAAAGAAATGCTCAACATCCAAGATTTTTCCTGGAGCAGAAAGGCCTCAAGAGCTTCAAAAAACTCAGAGCCTCTTTGTGGGGCTTAAACAATGCCCTTGACACAAAAGGGATTATACTGGAGCCTACAGGCAAAGCCTGGCCTCTAGAAAGGAGAGGGTTATGGACACCAGTGAGGGATTTAGGACATTCCTTGCAGACCAATGCCCTGGGCCCTTTAAAGCTGGTGGGATGATATTTGGTAATTTCTGGAGAAATACAGGAACTGCCAATTCCCAGGTTGGATTCAGTCTGTGTGCACCCACACTGAGTGTCCACACTGGGCACAGCAGATCCCTGACTGCTCTGAAGTGTTGGGGAGCTGCTGGTTACTGGCTTTTCATGAGCAATGCTCAACTCTTTGTGTGTAATTTAAACAAACAACTAAAAGGTATGCAGAAAAAGAGCAAAAACTCAGGAAACTCAACAAACTTGGGTGTAGAATACAGTAAAATAGGATTAAAGCATTTTATTTCAAGTGCTCTGAGCCCTTGGGCATCCATCTCCTGAGCCTCCCTCTGCGAGCCCTGTTCCATCAGACACTGGCGAATATGGGAGCCCAACCATGCCACATGCAATACTCCAAAACTAAGTGCCAAAAGGCAAAAATAATTCTTCCACCAGCAACTCGGAGTACCAGTGACAAAGACCTGGTTTCCATCAGTAGGACTAAGTCTGAGCCAGGATCAGCTCAGAGAAATATGGAAAAAAACAGGAATTTAGGGTGTATCTCTTGACGTGACTCAGACATGCCCACGATCCTCAACATCAGCCTGATCCAGCACAAGAGAAAGGAATGAGGAAGGAAAATCGAGTGTTCTCCTTTCTGACACTGCAGCTCCATGGGAAATGGGTTAATAACCACTGCTTATTAACAGGTTATTAATGGGTTATGAATGGGTTAATTACAGTCCAACCTCCAGTCACAGTCCAAGGGGAAAGGAGTGGTAGAGACTGGAATTTAAAGATATTTGGTTCCTGTGCTGATTTGTCCCTCTGGCACGTGAACCACCTAAAATCTTGTATTAATCAAAGCAATTTCCAGAAAATCCTATTTTTTGCAGCAGCAGCTCCACTAACTCCATGCCGTTGTGAGTTTAGAGCTAAAATCCCATCAGGCTAAAGCTTTCCTTGGAAAAACCAAGACAGAAACCTTGCAGGGTGGAGGGGGGTGGTTCATTTAAGTTTTCCTCGATCTTCTTTTTCCTTCCAAACCTGCCCTCTTCCTAAGGCCCCGTCCCCTCCCGTTCACACAGATCCCTGGAATAACACAACTTACGCCATCATGATGACGCTGAAGTCCAGCCAGTTCCAGGGATCCCGCAGGAAGGTGAACCCATCTATACAGAAACCTCTTGCAATGATTTTCACGAGTGATTCAAACGTATAAATCCCGGTGAATGTGTACCTGTCGCGAGGAAATGTCCTTTTAGTCGTGGAAAAAAGGAGAATTACGGGCACTTCTGGGTAAATAAAAGGCTCCCAAAGATAATGTGTTCATGCAAAAAAATCCCCGGGGAGGAGCAGGGTCCTCAAGGGAACGAACTCAGCGTTCTGGGAGGTTCTTACAAACACAAGATTTGGGAGTTAAAACGCAACAATTTGTACTTACTCCACATTCTTTGACCATTCGGGCGGGTTACTAAAAGTCATGAATACACAGTTGGTCAAAATAGTGCACATAATGATCATGCTAAATACTGTGGGACAAAGTCAAGGAGCAAAGGGACACATGGTGACTCTTTACATTCCCTTCAGGTCCCCACCAACTGCAGGAAAATTCAACCATTTCCAGGCTATTCTCTGTGAGCTACAAATAAGGGCTGAGATGCTTCCATCAGTCATTGGAAATATTTTTAAATTTATAATTATATTTATATTCTATTTATATTTACATACTATATAACATACATGACTACCTAAATAGCATTCTATGTCACCATTCAATAAATTTTATATTATATATAAATTTAATACACTCTTAAAATTCATTTTATATAAATCAATGCCATATTTTCAGGTACATCCCAGCAATTCAGCTCAGAGGCCTAAATGAAAATGTGTCCTCAGCTATTCAGTGACATCAAAATATCTTCTCTGTTATTACAGCCCTTGGGGAAGCAGCACTGAAATCCACAGACACCAGGATTTAGCTTGGAGAAAACCACAGGAATCTTCCCAAACATCTCTGCTCCCTCTGGTGCTGTAAGTGACTGGGGAGAGTTGCAGCACAGTTTCCAGATTAGAAGTTTGAGTGTATTTTAACTCCTGAATTACCAGTGGAGTGCTGAAATGCAGCTCTTTGACTTCCACAATTATTTCAGGAGACTCAAACAGAGCTTGGATCAGGAGCCAAGACCTTGGATCTCAGCCTGGCAGATCCACATCCCTCAGCTGCATCCCAGAGCATCCAGAGGGAGGAAAGGCCACGAGAGGTAACACAGAGCCAATGAAAATATTCCCAAATCAACCCTGAAAAGATGGAAAAGCTTTTCCTCCTCCTGAGACATGGGAAGGGAGATTATAGAAGCCTCCAAACCATGTGAATGTCTTTCCATTTTAGAGCCATTTTCTAAAAATAAATAAATAAACAGGGTGAAGCAGCTCAGTCAATAAAATACATTATTTTTCTCCTAATAACACCATCAGATGATGTTTGCAAAGCTCCCTGAGCCCTGCAATGGGACATTTTGGGAGAGCTTTGCCATTAGAAGGATGTTTTAGAGATGCCAAAAGAGCAAGAAATCAGTCAGTGTCTGATTACAGACAAGGTGTCTGTAGCTTGTTCTCCAGATAATAATTCTATTTATTTCTATAATATTTTAGTATTTATTTAATTTTATTTCAATTCAGTTTAACCATTTCAGTAGCTCTTAAAGCCTAGCTCTCCTTCACCTGAAGCACAGCCTCAAGTTACATCTGTTCCAAAACTCATCCATGCGTGTGCACTGAGGGAAGAACAGGGAAAATAAAGAAGTTCCCTTCACTGGATGTTGCTACAGAACTGTTTTTTCACCCAGTAAAACCAGGATTTTGTGTCTGTTCTGAGGCCAACCCACACCTCCAGGTGCTGGACTGACATTCATTTATGTGAACTGAGCAAAAGACAACAGGGAAGAGATTTTCAATGAATACACAAAGGCAAAGATAACTCAGTAATAAAAAGGATATGAATGTATCAAAATTTTAATAGCTATTCTTCTAAACAGATTAAAAGGACTTAAAATGTACAAGGCAGGTGTGGCACTAAATCGGAAGAGTGTTTTCCCTCTGTTTAGTACTACAAAGGTCTGCAGAGAGTAAAAACAGAGAGAGAGAGAGAGAGAGAGTTAATGCAGGAAAATCAAAGCAGGAATTGTACAAAATAGGCAAACGACTTGCAGGGTAAAACACAGCATTTTCTGTTAGGTTTTTTTTTTTTTAAATAATCTCCTTTATGTAGCTGCCATTAGGGTACAACACACCTGCACACCACAGGCATCACCCACCAGGACACCAGGGACAATCCTGCATTCTGCTAGAGACCTCCAAGCAGGCAGAAGCCAAACCTCCCACCCGAGCCATGCCTTCCTCTCGCACAGCACCGTCCATCCTTTCTAAGGGATGAGAGCAGAGCTCCTCAGTGCCTCAGGAGCAGACCCCAGGAGCAGATCTGGCAGCTGAGCCCACGCCACGACCCCGAGCTCCAGCCCCAGTTCACGGCACAGCGCTGGCACAGCCCCTGCCTCCTTCCCAAAGAACCACAACAAACCCTGCTGTGGCAACAACCTCGCCTGGGAAGGGAGACTGAGAGGCAAACAGGGAGGAAATGTGGTGGCAGAGACCCCCAGGCCAGCAGACACAGGTCACCCACCATCCCCAGCGCCCGCCCTGTGCCACACCAACCCTCAGCACAGCCCTGGGTCTCACTGCTTTTCATCACAGAGATCTTTGGGATGTCAGGTTCCTTTCTGTATTAAGAACCTGTGGAATGATCCATGTGAACGTGGGGCAGCATCCTGCTGGTCCATCTCCCTGCAGGGAACACGTGGAGCACCGGCAGCATCACAGGCAAGCTGGCTCTGTGGGTGCTTCCCACCAGCACAGCCAAAGCGCCCACCATCCAACTCAGGGGGAAAAAAGCAATCTGTGTGTGCTGAGAAGCCAAAGCCCTTTCCCTGGCACTGTTAATGCCATTTTTATCCCCTCCAGGATGGCCCCAGAGCGCAGCCGGACTCACTCTCGTCTCCAAGCCCTGGCTGGCACAGCCCCGAGCTCACAGAGCCCAACCCAAGGGAATCCATGAGGGCTCTCTGCCAACACAGGCTTCCCCAGGAGACTCACTCTTAGGAAATTTGTCATTTCCATCCTCGTCAATGAAACAACGTATTTGAGCTCGTTTGGCTAAATTAGACCATTGAGCAGTAAATTATTTGCAAAGGAAATCAAAATCAGATTGTGGTTCAGCACTGAGAGAGGAAGGTTCGTTAGCAGAACCACTAATGCATCCCCATCAAAAGCACTTTAAAGACAACCCTGGACAGCTCTTAAATTGCAGCATCAAGAATTAATGACCAGATCACCTTGGCATGCAACAACCTTCTAAAAGGCCCAAAGTTTTGCAAAATTGCCATTACAGAGTGCTCAGGGGACACCCAATTCTAGGAATCAGCTCTCCCCCCTTTCCTGACACCACAAACTTTCCAGGACTCACATCCCTGTCCTTTTTAAATCTTTTTGCTCTGGAGGAAAACACTCATCCCACCGGGGGGATTCTCATGGGTTCCTGCAGCTCAATGTGGATCTCCCAACTCTCCCACACCTTCTGAGCAATGAAACCTCCAACATGACTGCACTGAACATGGTGTGGGACCAGGTGAGCTGGAAGAAGACAGGAATTTCCCAAACCCCACCAGCAGTTCTGGGGGGTGGCTCTGTTTTCACTGTGTCTCCATTTCCCATGGGAAAAATCCCCGTGCAGGAGTAAAACCATCACTGTGTGGCTTCACAGAGGCAGAACAACCCAAAACTCAGAGCCAGCTACACTCAGCTGGGGTGGGTGGATGGGAAGAGCCCCACACACATGAACTCCATGTTCTCCTTGCTCTCTTAGTCCCTCACCTAAGGCAGTTCTTTGTTTTCTCTCTGTGCTCTGCCCAGATTTCTCCTTTTAGACCACAAAACTTGTTGAATTATTCCTGCCCGTAATGCCCATCATACCTGGGCCTTTCAGCACAACCCTCACACCAAGAAGGTGTCATTAATTCCAATCTGCTCATCGATTACGACAGTTCTGAGATCCACCATTCCCCTGTGTATCCTATAAAATCCTGAGTAAATCTCCACTTGGTCTCTTCAGTAGAAAGAAAAGCCCAAAAGCCAAGAAGTGTTTGGCAGTTTAAATCCTCTCTTATTTTTCTGTTCTGCTGCTGACATATTAAAACTCCATTTCAAAATGGCTGCAAGCTCTTAAAACATTTTCTGGATCCAGGCCAAGAACATCCTTAAGAGCTTTTAAGATGTGCTGAAGCAAAACCCAAAACTCAGAGGAAGGTGATACCTGGAAAAAAGCATTTTGAAGTCAGTTTAAGGATGGCTGAGCCTGGTTGGACTTCCCAAAGTCTCTGTTTGTTGTTAGAGCTGTGAAAAAACTCCACCTGCTTTAGTTTCCTTCAAGTCATCAGGATCCACCAAAACCTTGGAAATAGGTCTCATAAAGAGAAGGAAAGTCCCAAAAGATAAATTCTCTAAATCAATCTGCAAAGTGATGACTGCGCTTGAGAGCGCAACAGAACCGACTGAGGGATGGCAAGAATCCTCCCAGCTCCAGGAAGATTTAAAACATTCCTGCTTCCTGCAGGTTTTCCACTGAGCAGTTCTGTAATGGCTGAGGAGTGAGGGGGAGTGGGCAGGAGATTTCAGAAGAAAACAGCTTTAGGAACAGCCTCGGAACATATGGAAGCAGATTCCTGCAGCAGCACCACGGTGACGGCTCTGGCGCTCGGTGTTGAGCGGGGAGAGCGATGACTTCCTGGTGACACCCTGAGAGAGGCACCCGAGCTGCTGGAAAATGAATTTACAGGAAACTCGGGCACCCTGTGACTGAAGAATCATAGACATGATCAGTCCTGAGAGCAGCCCTGAGGAGAAGGGGTTTAGGTGCTACTGGGGGAGAGCTGGACATGCCCCAGGAACCCCTCGAGCCTGGGCTGAGTCCCCAGCATGGGCAGCAGGGGAGGAGGGTTCTGCCCCTCTGCCCTGCTCAGGTGAGACCCCTCCAGGACCTGGAGAGGACTGGAGATCACAATTGCCAGGGAATCCAACCTCCTTTCTTCCCTCTTTTCCTTTCACACTCCCTTTTCCTGCTCCTTCGAAGCCAAGTGGAAAGACAGACTGAAAGAAAAACCACCACTAAGCACTCAAGACCTGGAAAAGGCAATGAGACTCCAGAAATAAGAATAAAAAGCTGATTTTTTGAGATGGTTCCCACTCTTTCCTTTGTTTTGGTGACTTCACTGAAATGCAAACCCATGAATGGTGTGGTGACCTTGCAGAGTCACAGGCGAAGGCTCCCGAGGCACATTCCAGAGCCAGACATGCCTCCCGCAGCTGGTCCCTCACATCCCTGTGATGTTCCTGGGCCAAGGTGACATTCTGGACCCACAGGGCCTGTTTCCAAACCTGGCATGTGACTTGACGAAGCTGCAAGTCACTCCCTTGGCATAGAGGCTCTGGAGAGATCCTCAGGTGCCTCTCTGGCAGCCACGGGTGACCTGGGACAGCCCAGCCCAGCCTCAGATCTCACGGCTGTAGGGACAGTCCTCCTTTTCCCAGGGAAATCCATCCCTGAACTTATCTACAGTCTCAGCTCACAGAATATCCAGGGACCTTCTGCTGCCTCCTAAGTGGAGTCTTTGCAGAGCACCTCCACCTCACTCCAGGTGAAGGATGAGATTCCTACCAAGGGAAATGGAAGGAGGAAAATGGCCACAACCCAGCACCTTGGACAGAACTATTGCGGGGCTACGGAGCCAGGACTTGTGACTCCCTGTGCCCCGGTTCTGTTTCCAGGTCACACTGTTTCTCCTTTAAATATCAGTTTACAGGTGCTGGGAGGTTCAGCTGCTCTGTTAAAATGCAGTTTCAGTTTCTTTAGACAAACCAAGATCACCGTGTCCTCCTGCAGGGAAAAGCCACCAGCTGATTCGTCCCTGTGCACGCCGCAAAAGCAGAGACCTGTGATGTAAAGCCTTCTGGAGAGGGGGAAAAAAAAAATCTTGGAAAACTTCCCATGATTCAAGCAGATTCACAATTCCTGATGATTCAGAGAAAAAGGCCTTTTTTTTTTAATGGCCTTAAAAAAAAATTCTTTGTGGAAAGTCACTGACTGTTGGGAGCAGCAAGGAACACCCGAGGCATAGCCACACGGAGATGGACCCAGCAGGAAGAGAGCAGCGTTTGTGGGAAGAGCCAGGCCCTGCTCGAGCATGTACGAGGTCAGCAGGGCTGGGTGGGTTTGCCTCCCATCTCCAGAACCTTCCCTCCACCCGGGCCCGCCGAGCAGGCAGGGACTCCACAAGGAACGCACGGCGCTCCCAGAGATGTGACAGATGCCTTCGGAGAGGGGAATGTAGCTCGTTTTTTCCTCTAAAAAGGAAAGGTTTATTTATAGTGTTGCGTTGGGAGGCGAATATGGAGACGGATGAAGCAGGAGGGGTAATGGGGTTCCCTCTGCCTCCTGTTTGTGGTGGAATGTGGAGAACCACAGAGCTCTGCCCAGCGCTCCAGTGCCTGGCCCTGCCCGCTGCCCCTTCAGTGCTGCCCACCTACTTCAGCCAGAAAAATCATCACTCAGCCCAATTCTCCCACAGACACCACCCCTTCAATGGCACGGGCACAAAGAGGCTTCAGAACTCTCCCACTGGGATCACAGTGGCATTTCCTAACACCTCTGTGGGTGGGTGCAAGGGGTCAAGAGACCTTGGGAGTTCTCTTGTGAGGGTGGGCAGGTCCTGGCACAGGGTGCCCACAGAAGCTGGGGCTGTCCCTGGATCCCTGGCAGTGTCCAAGGCCAGGCTGGAAGGGGCTTGGAGCAGCCTGGGATAGTGAAAGGTGTCCCTGCCCATGGTAGGGGGTGGGACTGGATGATCTTTAAGGTCCCATAATTCCATGACCTTCTCTCACCACAACCAGATTGGTTTAATTAAGAGAATATATTTGTTTAATAAATAAAAAGTATTCCTGGGGATAACTAAGCTGCCTTCTTCCCACAGCAGCTCCTGGCAATGCATCTCCTGAAGGCCCACACCAGCTGGGCACTGGGATGCAACACACACAGATGCCCAAATTTCACAGCTCTGTTCTGAGTCAGTACCTGCACTCAGCACTCCTGACGCAAGAAACAACCACTAAATTAAATTAATCAGTGTAAATGCAGCAAGGAAGGGTCAGTTACACCCAGCATTCCCCAGATTCAGCTGGTTTTGTGTGAACAATGCCCTGCCAGTCACAGAGTCACTTCTGAGCAGGGCACAAATGGCTGTCCCAACAAAAACTCATCAAACATTGGTCACCTACGACACAAATTTCACACGCAGCCAATTCTGCCTGAGCTCTGAACAGCCACATCCCAGCTCCTGTCACCCACACAGCTCAAGGTGCAGCTCCCCCAGTGGCACAGCTGAGCCTCCGTTGAGACTGGCTCAATTAAACTTGTACCAATGCAAGCAATGAAATTAAACAGTGAAGAACCTCAGTTTTAGCCTTCTAAAAAAATCAGTGACCACGCTCCTCATTCCATCACCAGTGGATCCCTCCCCTTCATCCCCAGCGGATCCCTCCCCTTCATCCCCAGCAGAGTTTGCCAACTCACCGCTCCCCTCACCACTTCTTCCAACACCTCAGCAACCTTCAAACACCCTCCTGCCACATCACTTTAGTTGCAGACAAATAAAAATTAAGATGAAAGCAAGTTAATAAATCTCCTTTTTTTGCCATGATTCTGTGTCCCAGTGCTTCACAGCCTTCAACTTCAGACTGAATTCCATGGAAGTGATGAAATACACACCGAAACCCTTTCTGTTACCCCTCAATTAATTTTCTCTTATTGCCCTGATGGTTAAAATTGGCACATTAGCACAACTTGATCTATTTTTAGTTTCCAGAGCTTGTTCTCTTAGCTCCATCCTTAAAGACTGATCATATCACCTCTATTAAACCTCACAGGAAAATACATAAGAAAGCAAACCAACCAAACCAGCCCCATCCAAGACTCCCCTTTCTTGTCTTCTGTTCAAACCATACCCAAACCTGTCATTTCCCACGAAAAAGGCGCTTTAGCAACTCCTTTCTCACAGACTCACTTTCTGGGTCATATAATAAGGGTCAAAGTCCTCCAGTGGCACAGCAACCAGCCCTTTAGGGATGTCCCCGTAGATGAAAGGCAAATTCTTCCCCGCCTCAAGGTCACTGTTTGGTTTTGGTTTGCTGTCTTCATCGTCATCCCGGTGGCTGCTGTCCTGCTTGGAGCGCTGCTTCTTCTTCAGCTCCGCGATGTGTTTCTCGATGTTGGCCAGAGACTCCGGAGTGAAGGGTTTAAAACTCTCGGGGCCTGGTGGTGCGAGCAGCCGCGCTGCCATCTTTTCATCCTGCAGCAGCTTCTTTAGCGATGTTGCACCCCGGGCAGGTCAGCTCTGCGGGGAGCAAACACAGGCACAAGGTCAGGACCACGCGGACAGAGCATCGCAGAGCCAAAGGTAACCCCACTCTTCCAACCCCCACGGGACGAGGAGCAGACCTGCTGCTTTCCTTCCCAAAATGAGCTCCAGGCATGTGCACGCCAAGGCTGGGCACGGCTGAACCCTGGGATGCAGCTGTCACTGCCCAAGGAGCTGCTTCAACGAGTTCTACAGCACAGGCAGGGAGCAGCTTGTTGGATCTCCCCACTCCCACTGGTGGCCACCCCGACTTGGGCCCTCCTGAACACAAACTACTCCATAAAAAACATCCTGAAAAGCAATTTCAACCCCACTCCCACCAGTGGCCACCCCGACTTGGCCCTCCTGAACACAAACTACTCCATAAAAAACATCCTGAAAAGCAATTTCATCCCCACTCCCACCAGTGGCCACCCCGACTTGGGCCCTCCTGAACACAAACTACTCCATAAAAAACATCCTGAAAAGCAACTTTATCCTCAAAGCCACGATTTTCCTGCAAAAACAGTTTGACCAGTCACTGCTCTCAGCCAAACTGATTTTTAGACAAAATTCCAAGCCAGCACAAGTTGGATCAGGGGTTCAGCCTGGTCCAGATAGGGTTGGGTACAAGCACATTTCCTCACTCTGCTAACAAGGTGTTTAGCAAAGCATTCCCTGGTACACACAGGAGTAGCTTGGGGCTGGGTTTATGACAGCACCAGCACCAAGGTGAGCTGAGCATGCTGAGCATTCCCAAAAAATGCTCCTTGGTGCCCTACCAGGTGTTACTGCAGCTCTGAGAAGTTCCCTTAATGACTTCAGCACTGGAACAAGTGTCCCAGGAGAATTCCAAATGCTCTTTTGGTAGGACCAAGCCCTCCTGCTGCAGAGCACACCACGGCTCTGCAATAGGAAGTCAAATCTCATCTTTCATTTTACAGATATAGAATTATATAAAGAAATTCCTCCCTGTGAGGGTGCTGAGGCTCTGCCACAGGGTGCCCACAGAAGCTGGGGTTGCCCCTGGATCCCTGGAAGTGTCCAAGGCCAGGCTGGATGGGGCTTGGAGAGACCTGGTTCAGGTCAAGGTGTCCCTGCCCATGGCAGGGGGTGGAACTGGACAACCTTTAAGGTCCCCCCCAACCCAAGCCATCCCATGATTCTATCAATTATCAGGGTTTCTACTCACTTGAGGCCAAAAAAATAAAATAATTTAAAAATACTTCCATCAAGCACAACAGTAATTTCTGAAAGTTCAATTTCTCTGATATTTCAGTTAGACACGGGGTCTTGTTTGCATCAGATACAACACAAATGACAAAAAGAAAAGGGAGGGGTACAGGGCACAGGTGAGGACAAGCCCCCAGCGCCTCCAGCCTCCAAGGAGCCCAGACCCCTGGCAGGGTTTGCCCCATCCCTCCGTGGAGCTCCCTGCGCTCCTCCACCCACTCCCGTGCCAAGCAGAGCTGCGAGGAAGTTCGTTCCCCCGAATGCAGCCGCCCACAAACGCTCTGCAGCTCTGCTCCTCGTGCCAGGCTCTCGCTCCAGAACCAGCAGCAGGAATACTCTGCATTTCCGAGCTGCCGGGAGCTCGTCAGGCTGTTCTCACTCCGGGAGGAGGCCAAGGGAGGAGAGGGATGACAGAAACCCTGCACTGATGCAACAGCACTGCAGTGCTGCAGGCTGGAAGAGAACCCAGCCCCGACACGGTGCTCGGGGAGGGACCCAGACACCAAATCCAAGAGGAAAAGCATAAAAAGAGGAAAAAAGAGGCATTTCCAAGAGGAAAAGCATAAAAACCGTGAGGATACGGCACAGAACGAATGCCAAAGCTACACGGGATAAGGTCCCTCAAGCAAGGGGAAAGATAACCAGTAAGGTCAGGATCTTTTAAGGCAACACAAACACAGCATCCAAATAAATATTAAAGATCTGGAATCTCTGAAAAGAGTGGCTTTCAGATTCCTTGGAAACTGTGACATAGGATTATTAAAATTCAGCTGTTTGAGCACGAGGTCAGGCACCCAGAGCCTGCCCAGGCCAGGAGGATGGTGCTGTATTCACGTGGGAGGAGTCTGGGGAAGCCGGAGCCACCACCGAAACGGAGAACCACAACTCTCTGGAGTGCACTGGGCTTCAGGAATAAACCCTGAATAAATAACTGAGCCCTTGGTAAGAATACCTGGAGATCCCAGCCCTCAACGCAGCATTTCCAGAGCTGGAACTCCCAGTGAGAGGAATTCTGAGGGATCTCAGGTTATCCCTTGCAACTGCTGTGACACAACCTTTTACAGCCTCCGATCCACACATAAATCTGAAGCTGCACCACACACGTAAGGCTTAAATGCTGTTTCCAGCTCAGGTTTTATTTAGAGATCCAAAAACCTGGAGTACAGATCTCCCTCCTTATGTAATTCCAGAGCGCAGCAGGGCTAGGATTCTCTTCCTATAAACCTGACTGGGTATTTCTAGAGTCATAAGAGTAAAGACTCAAAAAAGATGGCAAGAAGGGGAGGAAAGAGTCAGTATCTTGGTCACATTATCTCTGAGATATCACCAAA
This sequence comes from Erpornis zantholeuca, assembly GCA_013400515.1. Classification (NCBI taxonomy): domain Eukaryota; kingdom Metazoa; phylum Chordata; class Aves; order Passeriformes; family Timaliidae; genus Erpornis; species Erpornis zantholeuca. Next base: position 183,302 of record VZTN01035269.1, on the reverse strand, counting down.
TGGCCTGCTGATATTAAGGAAAATTAATTTATTCTATTCTTGCAGCATTTGCATGCATTTAATTACCAAATTTCCCACATACTGTGAAACTATAGAGCAGCATTGGGGATGTGGTCTAATTGAATGGCACAGATAAATATGTAAGGCCTGAATTTAGAAACCAAAGTAGCTCAGGGACACAGCATAAAAAAGGGAAAAAATGAAGGCATGAATTTGTGCACAATTACACAACCCACAACTGGAGGCACCGACTCAGCTGAATGGCCATTTAAAGGAAAAAACAAAACCAAACCCAACAAACCAAGACCATTCCCCAAATCTGGTTCACAACTGCACATGGCAGCAGTTTCTCCACGTTTTGGAATTTTGGAGTGTTGAAGTTTTAATGTAGTTTGGTTTTCAGTTAAAGTTCTATATAAAATGCTGTGTCTTGTGTATTATGAACACATAACAGTGACCTGAGGGTCTCACACCTTGAGATGTTCTTGCCTGTCCTGACTTTGTTTTCCCACATTATCCCACATGAAGGTAATGGACAGAACAAGCTGAGTGGCTCAACCTCATCTTCACCAAGGAAGGCACAGGCACAGCTGGGCTGGGCTGGCACTGCCCGGGCTGCTCTGCCTGGCAAAGCTTCTGCAAACTGAAAACCTTGTAAATGTTATTTTCCAGCCAGGAATGGTCTTGCTGGGACATCAGGAATTAACATGGATATATGCTAGGTTTGCATTTCAGCCCTTCCCACATCAGGTTTTTCAACCTCTAATGAGGAAAACATTTGGAAAATTGTGACAGGGACTAGGCCTCCAGGTGAAGCAGGGAAGAGGATGTGTGGGTTATCCATGGCAAACCACCCTGGGAACCACACCACGCTGCCAAGATCAGCAGTGACAGAGACTCAGCATCCAGGAGAGTTGGAGAAGAGGGTGATTGATCCATGGGTACCTGCACTGGGAATGACACTGCACTGCTGCTGCCAGGGAGCCAGGAATTCGTCCTGGGAGCTTGGGTTTGGGTGCACACAACGCACACTTCGCTCAACTGCCAAAGATTTTCCACCAGAAAAGGCTGCACTGAGGTGCCTAGTTGCTAAGACTTAATTATTTTTTCTAAATGTTCCCAGCAGTCCATTTACTGGTACATTATGAAATATTCCAATAAATTATTCAAGCCGATCGTCAAAATAAATTAAAAAACACTTTTGAGGCAATTTCCTTGCTTTAATACATTTCTTCCTTTATTAATTACCAAGATTCAGCCATTCACAGTGTGTCTTTGAGAGAGAGAGAGACCTTCTGTGTGAATTTTTATGTAACCCACATGGACACACGTGGCTCTCAATTCCAACGTGAGGCTTGAGGCAGGAAGGAAAACATGGCATAGATGAACAGCTCCTTGAAATCCTGCTGCAGGAGAGCCTAAAAAGCTTCAAGAAAACCCAAAATATCCACCCATGGGGAAATCCATGGCTGGAAGTGGCCTTCAGTCCCCAATCCCCATGTGCAGTGAATCCTGTGTCTAGAACAGGCCAATTTTACCAAAGAAAAGAGTCAGCCCTGTCCAGCCTGGCCTTGAAGACTTGGCCACACAGAAAACATATAATTATTTAACAACACTTTAATAAAGACCGACTAAGACAATTCCTGCAGGGTCCTCGCTCCCTCCCAGTAGCTGTGTGGCTTCAGTAACATCCCTCAGTAAGTTACAGGAATCAGAACTAGTTAATCCCAGTTAATTATATTAATCCCGAGGTCTGTATTCTGTCATTACTCAAGGCTGACCTGTGTTTATCTCCAAATTCACATAGAACTTGGAGGCTCACAAACTAAACAACCTGAAGTGCTTCAACCTCCCCCTTTTACATTCAACCTTCTGAACAAAGAACTGTTCAAAATAGCTTTTGTGCAATAGTTCAGCCACTAACCCAAATTTAATTCCTTGCTCAGTTCATTCAACCCATCCATGACCCATAAAACAGGAGTCAGGGAATGGTTATTTTACACCATAATTTTGGGGGAATTAATTTCTTGTTGTGGAGCACTCAGATGGTTTGAGTACAAAAGGGACAAATATGAAAGGGGGGAGAATAAATAACCCCCTTGTAGTGCTCTGTTAAAACACAGTTCTTGGAATTTCTGCCATGTGTTCTGCTGGAACACAACCCAGGTTTCCTTATGGAGTGACACTGTTTTCTTCCCTCCTCATCACCCCCTGAGTATCTTGCTCAGACAAACGTCTCCCTCTGCTAAGGTCAGTTACTCCTGGTTGTCTTGACATCACTGTCCTGCGACTGATTTCACTCAACAGACAAGAAAAAGTTCATCTCCCACTGGAAACACCCCTGGAATGGCCACAGTTGTCATTCAACCTCATGTTTCCAGAGCACTTTCCCACCTAGGTGGCAGAGATCTCACACTGAGAGCAGCTGAGGGGGCTCAGCCTGGAGAAAGCGGGGCTCAGGGGGGACTTTCTCACTCTCCACAACTCACTGCTCCCTTCTCCAGCAATGAAGGGTTCATTTCCACAACTTTAAGACCACCTATATGGTTATTCCTGTAACTTTAATAGCACTATCTGGACAGTTCAGCAGGTGTTACACAGTACTCAACAAACATTCCTCTTCAAACCAGCTCTCAGCAGACTTAAACTCCTCACACTTTCCTGCTGGGCAGAAGTACAAGAAGCATGGGATGGGACTTTAAGAGGGTAGCAAGATCTTTGAATTTTTGAAATGGCTCTGTTCAGAAAGGACCAAAGTCACAGCTTTGACACAGCCCAGGCCCCACTAGCTGCTCTTTGTCCTCAAAATCTCCCATCTGCTGGAGTGCTCCATTAGGCAGGAATAACAAGGCTGAGGGAAGGGAAGGCAGAAGTTGCTCTAACTTAGGAACAGCACTTCAAGACAGAATCCCCGAGGCTGGAAAAGCCCTCCAAGTTCATGGAGTTCAACATGTGACCAATCCCCACCTTGTCACCCTGCCCAGAGCACTGAGTGCCACGTCCAGTCATTCTCTGGACACCTCCAGGGAGAGGGACTCCACTCTGGACAGCCCCTTCCAAGGCCTGATCACTCTTTCTGTGAAGAAATCCCTCCTGAAAAGGAGACAGTTTTGCCTAAGACAGAAAAACATATGAAGTGTTAAAAGCCAGACTGGAACCTGGGCTAATGTCAGGGAGTTTTGTAATACTCCTGCAGCAGGAAGCCACTTCTTCCCTTCTTGTATTCTCCATCTCTGCACAGAAATGGGATAATGAGGCATAATTTAGTTATTCCTGAACCCCACCAGATTCCAGCCAGTGGTCCCACAAGGACCAGCTCTCCACCACTGTGAGCCATCACATGCATTTCCTCTCTGTGGTTCCTGAAATTATTCTCCCTGTGCTTGTTCCCAACTCGTTCTGTTGTTTTACTGCTCCTGCCCTAACTCAGCCCATTGCTCTGAACTCAACAATAAATTATTGATCCCAGTGTCTCTGTCGATGTCAATGGAGTCGCAGCCGCTTCGGGGGAAGGCGATCGATAGCGAAGGGCCACCATGTGACAGGCAGGAGCCCACGGAGCTGCACGGCCTCGGGGCCAGCACTGCTCAGCCATTGAAAAACAGCAACTCTCCATCGAGATGGAAACCTCTATCAGGTCATTTTAATGAAAAACATGCTCAGGCAGCCCCACCACCAAGCACAGACAGGGCAACAAATAGGAGGAAGATACCGCGATTTGTGTTTTGAAGCTACTTCATTTCCACTCAATGCTGACTTTGTTTCTGCTTTATTTAACAGAATGAAGGCACAGCCATGCTCCATTTCCTGAGGCACGTGATCGCTCGCCCTCCTGCCTATTAGAAACCTCCTCCCACCAAATAGCCACAGGATTATACTTGTTCCACCGAGCAGTACAGTATCTATACCATGATCTACATCTAAGCCATACATCCAAGCTTATATAACTGATTAAATTATCTCTGATGGGTCCAGGTCCTCCACCCTGGACAAACAAGACTGCAGAAGCATCCAAATGTGTTAAAATTATCAAGTAGCCCTTCGGTCCTGTTGTTAATTTTATATAAAACACCAAAGCGAAGAACAGGGACTTTCTAAACGCACAAAGGATGGAAAACCCGAGCACCGGAGCTCCAGGAGGCCTTAGGAAGGACCCACCAGGGAAAGGTCCCAACGGAGCGCAGGGATTTGTTACTCCAAAAGGCACCAACTCCCCAGGCCTGGGGCTGTTTAGAGATCCCAAACAGCTTCACCAACTTCATGTGACGGCAGCTGCCCCTGAAGAACGGCGAGATCGGGAGGGCGGTGACAGGTCCGAGGGGACAGTAAGGGGCACGGCGGACTCTGGCTGCAGGCGGGCAGACAGCGGCCCATGGGCCCCTCCAGCCTCGCCCACCCCTTCTGCCCGGGGGCACCCACTGGAGGAACCGACCCCAGAGCTTCCCAGAACCTCCAACACAGGCAAACAGGACCATTTCCAGGCCCTGTCCCTCCAAACCAGGACTGCCCGGGAAGACCACCACTGTCACGCTTTCCTCCCTTGCCGCCTCGAAAGACACCGGCAGGACGGGGACGGGGACCCCCCGCCCCTCCGTTCCTCACAATGAAAGCTTCCCGGTGTGAAAAGAGGACGTCCCGGTCACGGCTCCCGGTGCGGGTGGAATGCTGCAGTGTGCCAGGGCCGGGTTACACGTCCACACACGGCACAAGCAGAACCGGAGCCGCCAAACCCGCCCCACCTGCGCGGCCCCTCGGGGGGCTCCCGCCGACCGCTGCGACACGGCACGGAGGGGACAAGGATGATCCCCCCACACCCGGGATCACCCTCCAAAATTCAGCTCAGGGCCCGAGGGTCCGGATCCAGCTGCTGCCCCTTGCACACACTCCCCTTCCCAGACTTTCCGACTTCATCCCGGATCATCCGCAGCCGCTGCCGTGGAGCATCTCCCGGTGTCCCCACCCCCACATCAGCTGGGCATCAGTTTGCACCAGAACGCAGGGGGAGGGGAGGAAGACACCCAGATTTTTAATAGAAAAACCTCGTGAATGTGCAATTCCCTCCCAGCAGGAAGGGAAAAAATAATATAAACCAAATCTGCCCTCACCATCCCCCCAAAATCTGTGGCGGAAGGAAAGAGGGAAGGAAGAGCCACAACCACGATGCTGACCCAACATCTGTGCCAGCTGGAACACCAAGGCTGCCCCAAGCATCCCCCTGCCCGCCTTCCCCCCACAAAAAAAAAAAAACAAACCTGTCCTCCAAGATCCCCCCCTCTGCATTCCGAGCGGTGGGAGCAGGGGGTGGTGGAGGGACAGAGCAGCGCTGCAGCGAGGGCCGAGGGGGAAGGGACATGGAGGAGAACTCCGGTTCTCCCTTCCTACAACGCAAAGAGAGGGCCCCGAATTTGGGGCGTGGGAGGAGGGTCCCGTGGGCCCCCCAGGTTGTGGGGTGGAGCGGGGGTGGAGGGGGGATGGAGGGAGGGATGCAGGAATAGATGAAAGGACGGAAGGATGGGGCCCAAACGGGGCTCCGGGTCGAGGGTGGGCGCAGAGGGCGGCTGCCCCTTCGCAGA
>VZTN01035269.1:153787-172011 GCA_013400515.1 Erpornis zantholeuca | reverse complement strand
GGTCGGGGAACGGGGAGCGGGGCTGCGAGCGGGGAAGAGCCTGAGTGGAGTGGGGCGTGGGGGGGGTGGGGCGGAAAAAACCTCGTTTACACCGAAATCTGGTGAATTCGTAAAACAGCAACGACTGAGCGCCATTCACCGCAAATCTATACACAAGAGATACATCTTAGTCAGATGAATATGCGTATTTCATATCGGCTGAGAAGTCCCGGGATCCCCAGACGCCAGGATCTGTGAGGAAGCGAATCCTGCAGTACACAGATCCGTGGAATGGTTTTGGCTGGAAGGAAGGGACCTTAAAGCCCATCTCGTTCCACCCCCTGCCATGGGCAAGGACACCTTCCACTGTCCCAGGCTGCCCCAAGCCCCATCCAGCCTGGCCTTGGACACTGCCAGGGATGCAGGGGCACCCACAGCTGCTCTGGGCACCCTGTGCCAGGACCTACTCACCCTCACAGGGAGGAATTCCTTCCCAATATCCCCTCCAACCCTGCCCTCTGTCAATTTAAAGCCACTGCCCCTTGTCCTGGCACTCCAGGCTCGTGTAAATGGTCTCTCTCTGTCTTTCCTGCAGCTCTTTCAGCCACTGGAAGGCCACAGTTAAGTCAACCTGAAGCTTTTTTCCTCCAGGCTGAACAATCCAAATTTTCCCAGCCTTTCCTCACAGCAGAGCTGCTCCATCCCTCTAAACAACTTGGTGGCCTCGTCTCCAACAAGTCCATGTCCTTGGTGTGTTGTGGTAATGCTGGAGATTAAAAATCCAAACCCAAACCAAATTAAAACCAACCAACCACCACAAGCACCAACAAGAAAGACCCACCAAAACCCCCAAGCACCCAACCAACCAAAAACCCCAAAACAACAGAAAAAAAAAAGACCAACCAATAAACCCTAAGCGCCCACAAACGCTGCCCCAAAATCTCAATTTTGCCCTCCAGGTGCTCTAAGGGCCCCCATTGTATCTTGCAGAGTGTCAGCAGCAGCTGCCGCTGGCCCGGAGCGTCGCGTCCTGGATCATTGGGGGCCACGAGGCCCCGGAGGGCGCGTGGCCATGGGTGGTGAGCCTGCAGGTGCTGCGCGGTGGTGTTCGCTTCGTGCACCTGTGCGGGGGCGTCCTGCTGAGCCGGAAAGCTGTGCTGACCGCTGGGCACTGCGTCGACGGCAGGACGTAGGTACTGGGGCTGACCCCTGGGCACCATGGTTGAACTCCCAGCCCAGCAGTGCCCTGGGAGGGGGGGAAGGAGGCTGAAGGCACCTGAGTTGTGTCAGTCAGTGCGGCCAAAAGGAGCAGGGCAGGGATTGTCCCCCCACGTGCTGGGCACCGTGAGGTTCCTCAAGTGCTGTGTCCAGTTCTGGGCACTCACGGAAAGGAGGAGATTGAGGGGCTGGAGCATATCCAGAGCATGGAACAGAGCTGAGGAAGGGGCCGGAGCACAGGTCTGATTGAAAAGATCTACAAGACCATCAGGTCCAATGTTTTAACACTTCCTTTTTTCTTGTTTGTCAGAACCAACAACTTGGCACTTTTTTTTTTGACAATGTGGTAATAACTCCTCAGAACAGAATTTTGACTGCGTTTCCAGCAACTCTGGAGCATTTCACTCTCAGCACTGGTCTCTTTTCCAGCCTTTACCACAGTTGCACAATCTGTATCAGTTGATATTGGCTGTGTTGACACAGCCATGACCTGGGGGAAAGTGAACTGTAAAATCTACAAATTTTGAATTCCATCTTTTATCAGGACATGGTTGCATCAGCTCCTTGTTTGCATTTAACAAACATTTATTTGCAATATAATGCCTCTTTAAATTATCAATTTAAGTTTTACCTTAATTTTGGAGGTTAATTTGAATTTTGTAGCTCATCCCAGGCCAAATTCAAATATCACTCATTAAAGATTTTTTTCAACATACTTGATTAGAAATTAGGTCTGAATGACTCTACCCCTATTTCTAAATTTAATATTAACTTGATAGTCATTATTACTTCTAGATAATGGAATTCCCAGGTCTGGGTACAAGCAGAGTCTTTATGATCATTGTGGGGGATAAGCCTCCTTCCTTTGTCCAAAATAAAACCATGTTTTTAGCTTTTTCAGACTTACATCTCCTGCTGGCCTGAGGTGGGATAGGAGGCAAAATCTGGGTGTCATCTTAAATCCTTAATCTGAACTTTCCTTAACAGCCATCAATAACCATCAATAGGCAAAGGGAGTGTTTACATGGACAGAATGATTTTGAGGCAAATTTGTTCCAGGAAATATTTACTATGGAAATTTTCAGTATATATTCCTAAAGGTGCATAAGCAAAAGAAGACAGGTTTAGATGGGATATTGGGAAGAATTTCCTCCCTGTGAGGGTGGGCAGGCCCGGGCACAGGGTGCCCACAGAAGCTGTGGCTGCCCCTGGATCCCTGGCAGTATCCAAGGCCAGGCTGGATGGGGCTTGGAGCAGCTTGGGACAGTGGAAGGTGTCCTTGCCCATGGCAGGGGGAGGAATGAGATGAGCTTTAAGGTGCCTCCAATCCAACCCATTCCTGGATTCCATAATTCTACAAAAACAAGCAGTTAAAACAATGTAAAACCCATGTGAATTCTCTCGTAGGGATCCATGTTCCTGGCGAGCTGTTATGGGCGTGCACAACCTTCTAAAACACAGTCCGCACACAGCAAAAAGAAGGATCAGGAGGATCTTTGTGCACTCAGAGTTCAAGAGAGAAAACTTTGAGAACGACGTGGCAGTGTTTGAGCTGAAGTCGGCGGTGCGGTACAGCCTCTTCATCCAGCCCATGTGCCTGCCCCCGGCACCCCTGATCCTGCCCTTGGAGAACAGCTCCGACTGCTACATCAGTGGTTGGGGACGCACGACCGAGAAGGGTAAAGGGCTCTGCCCACTGCTGAGCACGTTCTCACCCCCACACCAGCGGGTACCACCCACTCCAGCTCCCTGAACTTATAAACTCACTCTGCACTTGGATCTTAAGAGGCCTTTTCCGACCTTTCAAGGGGCAATGGCACCAAACTGAAAGAGGACAGGTTTAGATGGGATATTTGGGAAGGAATTCCTGGCTGGGAGGGCAGGGAGGCCCTGGCACAGGGTGCCCAGAGAAGCTGTGGCTGCCCCTGGATCCCTGGCAATGTCCAAAGCCAGGCTGGATTTTGGGGCTTGGAGCAGCCTCGGATAGTGGAAGGTGTCCCTGCCTGTGGCAGGGGGTTGGAACAAGATCTTTAAGGTTCCTCCCAACCCAAACCATTCTGTGATTCTAACTGGATTTGCTCAGGTTATGGTCTCCTCACACAACGTCATTTAACTCTGCAGCAAGGATCTGCTTTCAGGGGTTTTCCATCACAAGCAGGTTAGACGCACACAGCTATAATCACAGGAATACATTTCCCAGTCTTTCTTCCAAGTATGACATGAAAAAAAAGGAAAATAAACTCAGCTGATTTCAGATTTGTGGTGCAGGTCAATGTGGACTGCTGGAAACAGCTATTTTATTGAAAAGCAACGATTCTGATGCCACATGTTGTGAACTAGGGGGTTCCCATGGGATTTATGAATGACTACACCCCTTCCAATTTTCTCTTTACTCCCACTGGGCACAAACTCAATGCCAGTTGGTGTTGTGCGTCGTGTGTGGGTTTTGGGGTCAGCTGGGATTGTATGAGCCTGTTTAGTAAGTCACCTCTCACACTTTGAGCAAGGCAGGTGTATTATCATTGATGCTTCTTCTGAGGAAGAACTGCAAAACCTACATTAAACCAGAATCTGCTAACCTTTAACCCACTCCACTTTCAATCCATTGGGAACAGGCAGGATCTGTGTCATAATCCATGTCCAAACATGTCCAGGAACACACCTAGGCTGGCGAACCCAAAAAAAAACCACAGTAAAATTGCTACACACCCCAGCCTATTTCACCTTTCTAAATTCTGTCTCCATTCAAGGTAAAATCTCATCTGTGCTAAAACAAGCCCAAGTGGAAATCCTCCCTCCCAGCCTGTGCAACAGCTCCGAAGGGTACGCGGGGCTCATGAACAGCAAAGCGCTCTGCGCCGGCGTCTGGGCCGGAGGCACCGACAGCTGCCAGGTGAGAGGGGAGGTGGTGCCACACCTGCCTCGGTGGAACTGCCAAGCCAGAGGCTCAGCAGCATCATGATTTGTAGCATAATTAATTAAAACAGCAGAAATACTAACTGGAGAACATGTCAAATGCAAAGGAAGCATCGTAAAAGGGTGAGACAGTGATTGCAAAGCAAAACCATACACCAAGAATTTGGTAATGTTGGAAAGATGACAGGAGTAAGTGAACAAAGAGGAAGGATAAAGAATGCAACATATTTATGCCACAAAGGTGTCAGTAAATGATATATGATACAAAACACTGGACAGACACGTGCCACTGTACCACGGAGCGTGTGTGAAGCACATGTATGTCTCACCTGTTCTTATGCTGGAGAGCAGCATTGGACACAGATAGGGCTCAGGGATGTGGTTCAGGGATAGGGCTCTAGGAAATGGCTCAGGGACGTGGCAAGATTTTTGTTTAAACGCTGAGCAATCACCACCTCTTTCTCAGAAAAGCCAGTTCTCAGGTCCAAAAAACTGGCAGAAGCTGCAGCACCAGCTGGGACATGGAGACATTTCTAATTAAACCCCATAATGTATCCTAAGTGCTTTGTCTGATACACTTCCTGCTTCTCTCAGCAGTTTTCCCTAAGCAGGTGACATGGCCAAGACACGGGATGTGTGCTCCTTGCTGTGCCTCTTGGAGCTTCCACACCGTGTGGACGACACATTTCCCAGTTAAGTCAGGAGTGAAGGTTTAGGCTTAGGCATGAAAAGGTGCAGAGAGTAAACAACAGAACCTGAGTTAAAAGATACTGAAGCAGTGCAGGCCTGGGGCTCTGGTCAGTGCAGTGTTGACCAGAATCAGGAGGAATTTCTCCATGGAAAAGGTGGTCAGGCATTGGAAGGGGCTGCTCAGGGAGGTTTGGAGTCCCCATCCCTGGAGGTGTCCCAGGAACAACTGGACGTGGCACTCAGTGCTCTAGGCTGGGTGACAACATGGGGATCAGGCAGAGGTTGGAGTTGATGGTCTTGGAGGGCCTTTCCAACCTCAGGGATATGCTGATTCCACATCTTTCAGCAACACCAGATTTACCTTGAGCTATCCATGTGCTACTGCCCATGCATCACTGTCACTGTGACTGTCTGGTTAACTGAGCTGCTTAAAATAAATCTAAAAAACAGATCGATGACTGCCTGAATTGTTTCCTGGAAGGATTTACATGCTACTGGTTTTTGTGGTGTTCATTTGTAGGGCGACAGCGGGGGCCCCTTGGTGTGTTACCACCCTGACACTGACCAGTACTACCTCATCGGCATCGCCAGCTTTGGGGTTGGCTGTGGCCGCCCCAAATACCCTGGGATCTACGTGCGCCTGTCCCAGTACAGAAAATGGATAAAAGCAAAAGTTCGGTTGGCCAACGAGAGTTGGAACCCCGTGAGCACCACACTCACCATCCTCCTGACTGTGGCACACACCGTGCTCGTGCAGACTTTGTAGAGAGGCAAACCATGGTGTCGTCCTCGTGGATGTTCTGCCTGGGAAAGCTTGGGAAAACAAGCTCCCTCCTGACTCACAATAAAACCAAGGGCCAAAGGATGTGCACTTACTTTTTAGGAGTCATGTTTGCAGTTGTATTCTTTGTTTCCTGTCTCTGATATCCACACTGACAGTAGAGGAAACAGTAACAGCCTTGGCACTAATAAGGAAAATTGAATATTGAAATGTTATCAACTGGAAACACTTTCTTCCCGCCCTATTTCTGTGCTTTTCCAGCCATCAGAAGGTTAAATACACTCAGTGATGCCACCAGGGGTTGGGCAGATGCTCCCTCTGCCGGGTAAAATGCAGCAGAGCACACAAAGGTTTTAATTAACCATTTAATAAACCAAACCTTAACTTATTGAAAACTAAGAAGGTAAAAAAAACCCTGCAGGAAGGTAAAAGCTATTCTGCACTCATGATTTTTAGCACTGGCAGGTGTATACAAGTGCCATTTCATCCACTAAAACTGACTATTATTTACTCCTGGCTGTCATATGACCCAATCCCACAGAGGTATTCACACCTGGTCAGCACCACTGCAGCTCTACCTTCATTAAAAACAAATAGGGACCATCAGAATTATAATATTTTAGCGACTTTATTTACCAAGATCAAAATTTGCAACCATTAATTGTTTCAACAAATATTTACAATTCATGGAAAGCACGGACTGTTTGGAACCAACCAGCAGAACAGCATCAGCTGCTGCACCTCTTACCCTCAGGAATGAGATTTTACTCCTTAAAATAGAGATTTTAAAGTAAATCCAAACTAAGAACTTCATGATCAGTGCTTAAAGAGCGAACTTGTGTTACTGTTTAATATTCCCATGATGAAAAATCAGCTGTTCTTTCCAACACACTATTTTAAGAGGATAAAAATTGACTCCTGGTGTGTCTGGCAGGACAGGTGCTTCCCTTGCTGGATACAAGAAGAATTGGCCACCAGGTTTTTACAGTCTTAACACTTGATAGTTTTTGTTTATTATGATTCCATATTACAAAAGAAAAAAGAGAACACAGTGAGGATCAGCTACCACAGAGTTCCCAAAGTAGTTCAAAACTGCAGGTCAAACCCTCTCACACATGCCAGGTAACATACAGCTGAGGAGAGAAAGGTCCAATTCTCTGAGCTGCATGTTCCAGGCACATTCCAGGCTGTTCAATTTTCCTGAAATTCCACCAAAGACACGGGAAACACCGACACCTCTCCAGGAGCAGCTCCCTCAGTTTAGGACTTCCCCAACCTTATTTCTGATGTGTCACAAAGCTTTTTTCTGACATGATGGCAACCAGGAGTCCCACTCCAGCCTGGCCTAAAGGAAACACATTGGGACTCTTGTCCACAACAATCAGAGACTTAGGAACTTCAGGGAAAAAATATCCTTTTCTAGCCCACTAACCAGGAGATTGTGGAATGCAGATTCCTCATGGCAAAGAGCTCTGCTTGCTACAAGTCCATTAATTCCCAAAGGAGAAAAATCAAAAATACTGACTGACCATGGGATAAGCATTACACATCCAGGGAGGGAGCACAGCTTGGAATTCCATCCAGATCCGAGCTAGCACGACACACACGGAGCTCTAACACCTTGGAACAGCACAGTCCATAGAGTAATTCCCGCTGACAGAACTGGAAGCAGGATTCAATCCCAGCTATGGAAATGGTTTATTACTCATGCAAGAAGCACTGCAGTCACCTACAGCACCTGCCCAAGAGCACAGCCTGACCACCAGGGTTACATCTTGCCCAGGACCGTGTCCTCAAAAGTACCATGTCCTGCCCACAGCCAGACAGCTCTGGGCATCTCCAAGAATGGAGATTCCCCAGGCAAAGGAGTCCTGATCATGTCAGACTTTTGATTTTCACCTGAAACAAATAAAAATTGTACAAACTGGACTCTCTGACACAATGAGATCTAATGTGCAGATATTGTCAACTGTGGGGAGTAAAAAGCCCTAATTTCTTTTTTTTTTTTTCTCTTTTTTCTTCCCCAATACTCTTTAGGATCCATTTTTTCTGCAAGTTGCCTCTACAGACATACAAAATTAATTCAAGTATCTCCTACACCAAAGAGGATCTCATTTGACTTTGTACTATCCATAAAAATATATCCTTGAAAATCTGGTTCACAAAATATTTCATTTGGTTACTAAAGTGAAAGATATAAACTGTCAAAATACGTATAGAAACTCAATTTCAGGTTTTGTAAAGATCACAATTTAGCTACAAAATATACCAACCATCTCCCCGTTTGCAATATAGTATTTGCTTACAAAGACACCATTACTTTGCAAAATAGCTCCTACCTTACAAAATTAGGCTGGAAATTGTAATTTTGCACTACTTCCAGCAATAAACCAGAGATTAGAACCTCGTAACCCTTTGGTATAGATCTCCCATTTTTTACTACATCATTTTTCTTCTATTTGGTTTCATGTTCCAAAGCCCAGGAGGATCCCTGGCCAGGACAAGCACTGAGTGTTTAATTGTAGATATCATCAGCACACAATTTAATTTTCAATGATTGATGTTTCTCATGCCCAGAACTAAGAAGAAAGTCTTGTGAAATTAAAAACGTTCAGAAGTTTAATCTCAGAAATTCTTCACCAGTCCTTGTCCCTCACACTGTGCTTTAAAATCACTGATGTGTTGAATTCTCTAAGAAAATCAACACAATTTTCTGTGCCTCAGACTTTTCCAGGACCAGGCCTCTCGCTGCCTTCTGCAGATCCTTCCCCAATCTGATAAACACGGCAAACATGGAAAAAAATCATCCCAACTTTTAAAATTGTCATCTGAGAAAGAGTAAAACCATAATTTATACCTCGAGCAAAGTATCAGCTTTTTTATCATCTGCACCTGTAAATACCAACTTACAGGTTAAAATAAAAATATTTACAGACAAATAACTGAAGGAAAAAGGCTTGAAAAAGAGTAAGAAATCAAAACATACACTGGTTATAAACGTTACTAATAATGTCAGCTATGGCAAGGATTCTGTTTCATCCATGTTTTCTTTGTAACCAAATTTTGCCTCCCTTATCAGAAGTATTCATAGGAATTTTCGAAGAAACTCTCATCACCTGCCTCGCCACACGTGACTGTCCTTCCGCTGTAGCTGCAATCTTGAATTTATCAGTTTCCAGTTGTGCCAGCAGGAATTTTGGTGAGGTTTTCTTGTTTCCTGTTTGTACTTTGTCACCAACATGTTGTAAAGAAAATCTACAGAGTCTTTGAGCTGTGAAATCTAGGTAGAAAAGTTTCATTTTTGACCTTTCATCTAGTTAAAAAAATTCAGTATAAAAAAAAAAAATCTCCTCTGATATTTCACCAGTCCCCAAAGGTTTTTACCTTCTCTTCTTACACACTTTTATGACAGTAAAGATCTTTCAAAGTTTTTAGCTCTTCAATTAGAGTTTTGTTCTGATTTTCCAGGACTGCCACTCGATTTTCCAAACATTTCACATACTCCTTCTTCTTCCTACGGCACTCCCGGGCAGCTTCTCTGCAACAGACAAGCAGAGTTCTTTATTTTAGATGGGACATCTATTTTCTGAACGTCACAATACTGACCAATACGAGAGAGCTGGAACTGCAGTGAGGAACAAAACCAAGCCAAAACTGCCCAAGGAGAGCAGGAAATGCAGCAGGATCTGCTAACACACATGGCAGCCAATCTGCAGGGGAAACCCACTTTAATTTTCTCCACACTGTGAGACTCAAGGGAGCATGTCTGGGTCACAATTTCCCGTGTTTGGGTCACAATCTCCCACAAGCCCAGGTGTGCTCAGGTGGAGAAGGAGGCCAAGGGCACCTGGGCGGTACCAGGCATGGTGTGGCACAGGACCAGGGCTGGGATTGCCCCTCTGTGCTGGACACTGTTGAGACCCCTCCAGTTCTGCACCCTCACTGCAAGAGAAATATGGACTGGCTGAAGCATATCCAGAGCAGGGAATGGAACTAGGGAAGGGGCTGGAGAACAAGGAGAAGGGTCTGGAGAACTCCTGAGGGAGCTGGGAAGGGGCTCAGCCTAGAGAAAAGAAGGCTCCGGGGTGGCCTGCACAACTTCCTGACAGGAGGGGCAGCCAGGGGATGCTCAGGTTGGACATCAGGAGGAATTTTTCCATTGAAAGGGTGGTCAGGCCTTGGAAGGGGCTGCCCAGGGAGGTTTGGAGTCCCCATCCCTGGAGGTGCCACACAGTGCTCTGGTGGAGATCTGTCACAGGCTGGACTTCATGATCCCGAGAAATCTTTCCCATGATCTCAGCACACTAAACTCACCAACCCGAGCAGCTCAGGTGCACTCACATACCTGTTCTTCATCAGCCTGATCTCTCGTTTCAGCTGTGGGTCATCCGTCTTGCTCGTCTGTGACGTCAGAGTGACAGGTGACGTCATCACCACGGTCTGGGGCAGGGAGGAGGTGGTGGGCGTGGTGCGGATCTGGTATGTCTGCATGTCTCCAGAGGCAGCTGGGGGACACCAAACGGGGCAGCGTTAGAGGGTGACACTGGCGGTGACAGGGGTGGAACCACGTCCCACACCCCCAGGGGGTACTCACTCTGCACCACCACCTGGTTGCTGGGCACCAGGATCTGCTGCCCATCCGAGGTCTGGGCGTACTGCAGGATGGTGGTCCCGGGCTGGGAGCTGCCGGCATTGGCCATGGTCAGTGTCTGAAGGCCCTGCACCCCATCTGCCCCTGTCCCTGCCAGCTGCAGCCCATTGGCTGCGATTGCAACTGTGAGGGAAAGCACATGGACAAGAGGATTTGTAGCTGTACAGTATAAAATACAGGTAAATCAGAGCATCCTGCAATGGGTTGGGTTGGGAGGGACCTTAAAGCCCATCCAGTCCCACCCCCTGCCATGGCCAGCCTGGCCTTGGACACTTCCAGGGATCCAGGGGCACCCACAGCTTCTCTGGGTATTCTGTGCCAGAGCCTCGGCACCCTCGCAGGATGGAGAGGAGAAGGTGTGAAGCACCACAAACACCAAGTGGTAACATCAAAAGGAACAAATCCTAATTTTTTGTACCTCTCTGATACCACAGGAGCCTTTTAGTGTGGCCCATGATATATATATATATATATACAGATGTCTTCACTGACATTCTGGTTGAATCCAGAAAAGGACACTGCTGTGTGCTTCATACCTACATCCTTAAATGTCTTAATGTGCAAAAATTAAAATTACAAAGCACTGAGTTTATCTAAAGTCTGTAGATACCAGTTCTATGTATTAACTTTACTGACTACTAGATAATAACCAACTTTTGTCCTTCATCTTACTCAAACAGTTAATAAAATCTGTATTTTGAAGCAAGTTGAATAAAAACTGTGACGATATTTTGGGTAACATACTGTACTGTCCAGTGCTTGTCTGGTAGATGGGCGTGGGAACGGACATGGAGGTGACAGTGGAGACCCCAGGACTTTCCTCATCTCCTT
Organism: Erpornis zantholeuca; assembly: GCA_013400515.1. Lineage (NCBI taxonomy): Eukaryota > Metazoa > Chordata > Aves > Passeriformes > Timaliidae > Erpornis > Erpornis zantholeuca. The sequence continues at coordinate 160,945 of VZTN01035269.1, read as the reverse complement.
TTCTATCCCGTGTGTCTTCAGAGGAAAGATCTTTCAAAATTTTTCTGTGAAAAAAAGGAGTTTGACATTTGACTACACTCCTCACTTCAGTAAAATGATACAACTGAGTAAAATTACAGGTGAACATTTTGCCCTGTACAGAATCCTGCTGAGGCCAATCTCCAGTTAGCAGAGTCAAAGTTTCCTCCCAGCAATGATGGCTCAGGATGTCCAGTGCATGAACAGATTCACTGTGTATTTCAAGGGAAAGGAAACAACCTGGAGGGCAGCAGAATATTGAAGACCATGGGAAGAGGCTGTTGTTTTGGTTTCAAATAAAAACACCAAGTGGGATCACACCCATACCTGTACGAGGGACGACGAGCCAAGATGCCTCGAGCCTTCTGCGAGGAGCCAATGCTGTCTGAGGAGTCCTGAGAATCCTCACTCTCAGACAAGGAAGATACCTGGTGAGAAAGGGAACAGGAACACCAGTGATGTAAAGAACAAACATGGAAAGCACCTGAAATCTCTTATGTGGAAGAGGAGCAGTGAGGTTTGTTGGTGAGAATGTAAAAGTCCAATGAAAATATTTAAGGCAGCAGCACATCAGGGAGTAAATCTGCAAAGTACTATCTACAGTTTTCTTTATTCCACTGTGTGCTCATCCAGTTCAAAGTGTTATTTTGTCCCTGACGCTCCTTATTAGTGAACAAAACATTTATTTGTTCTTATCCGTGTGCCAGTAACAGAGTCCAGAGGAATGCACAGAGCTCTGGGAAAAGCCTCTCACTGAACTGCAGAGACAGAGCAGCCTATGATCAGCATGGAAAAAAACCTGCTCGTGTTGTACTTTTTTTTTTTCCCTCAACAAGGCCACAATGATCATAAATTACAGAAAAGGGATGAACCCAGTCAGTTGGGACTATGCAACCAGGGGGAAGGAAAAGGAAAGACACTAACAGAGACATGAGCACCAACAAGCAGCCAATGCAGATGCTTGACAGCTTTCAGCAGTGACACACATTCTCCTCTCCCTGCTCTGATGTTACAGCAGTGACAGCTGACAGTCCCTTCCAGGTTTACTTCTCATGGCTTATCAGTTTAGTGTGGTATGAGGAGTCTGAGACAAGGATCAGGAACAAATTCCTGTGTTTTAGGGCAGCTCCTCCCTCGCCTGGATGCTGGGGCAGTGCTTTCCCAGTGGAACTCCATGTCCCCAAGGGCTCTGCAGCAGGGACTGAGTGGAGCAGGAACAGACTCACTGGAACTCCCTGGGTACCTCTCAGAAGGGACTCCTCTTACAAAAATCACATGGCAAGTGAGTAAGAGACACAAGTGGAGACCTGGGTACCACCGAAAGGGAGTTACAGCATGAGAGAGCACCCAGCAGCTCATTCCCCTTCCTGCAGCTCCCTCTTTCCCAAACACTCATTTTAATCCACTACTGAATTATTCTGTTACTCCCCACTCCCCTCCTTCAGGTGTCAGACCCCACCTGATGTCTGCCAAGGCACCAACTACAGAGCTGTGGATTGGATTTTTTAAAAAAGGGAGGCAACGTCAAACGGTTTCATTTTGACTCCAAAGGTGACTTCCCATGAGCAGTAATTTTAAGCTCAAATGAGGGATGTTGTATCCCACAGGACTGTCCTTGGATTGCTCACTGTCTCTTATAGCAGGGCACAAAGGCAGCTGAGTCAAAGAAGCCTCTGCACATCTTTTCACCTACAGAACTGCACATTTGGGGTATTTAAAGCCATTCTGGAGTTACCTGCACGGTTTGCACCTGAGGGGAGTGGATCACAGAGGAGGACTGAGCTGTCTGAATGACTCCCTGGACCTGGACTTGCTCTCCAGGAAGCTGAACGACTGTGAGGGGAGCAGAACCTCTGAGAGACATCTACAATAGACCAAAAACCATCAGTAAAACCTTTGTGCCACAGGACTCAGAAGTGCAACATGTGTAGGAAAACTGGTGGAGAACTGGCATTAGCAGCTTACTTTAATTAAGTCACAAAAGTACCTTTAAAGATGCACATTTTTGAGACATTATTTGCATATGAAAAAGGCTGAAACAATTTGTTATTTCCTTTGGTTGGAGAAAAATCAAATGTGGCATTATGTCACATAATCAAATATGTGGTATTATGTAACATATTAAAAACATGAAAATACTCCAACTTCCTAGAGGCTTTGTAGTTTGGACGTTGAATTTGCATGAATCTTTGCACTTTAATTCAATGTATATTGTTCACATTTCCATATGTTCACAAAACAAAAATAATTCAAGTTATACGTGTAAGTAAATAACCACTTTCCTTATCAAAATTTCTTCACTACTTTTATTAATCTGAAATACATGAAAAGATGAAGGGATCATTAAAATACACACACAGCTGAATTTCCATTAAGCTCTGACAAGGATGTTACCTTAGAGGAAGAATCTCAAATTTTCAACTTCATATGGCTTATTATATTAAATATGTTCATGTTGGGCTAAAATCCAAGTGTTTCCATGGTGCTGAGTACCCAGGATTGCTGCTACTACAAAAGGAGCTGGAAATGCTTTTTCTAAGGAAAAAATGAAACCAGGCCCTCATTTTATTCCTGAGCAGCTCCTCTGTGGTCGACTAACCCCAAATCTGGGCTGCACTTCTGCATTGTAAAAACACAAAAATTAGCTTTATAACATTTTAATTAATTTTATATCATCCACCATCAAACAAACACATTTTTCTTAGCCTCTTTCTGTTTTTTCTTTGTGTGCTTCTAAGAATGGATCTATAATTTGTAGCACATAAAAATGGGCTCTGAACTCCCTGAAATGTTTGCTGAGATCCAGCCCAGGCTTTACCTGTTGAGCAATATGAGAGAGCTGAGCTGCCTGGAGGGTTGTACCTTGTACGGCTGAGGGCTGGGACGTAACAGAGCTGCTGCTGCCGCCCTTGTGCACCTCTTCCATCATCAGCTACGAGAAAACCAGTTAAATCCAGTTAGTAATGAATTTGGACAGCAGACAGGTGCCCAGTTCCACCAGTGTTTTATAACCTCAGTGCTGGATTATTTTGGTCTCATTTGGACACATTTAATGAGCTCGTTGCCCTCCAATGTCACCATTATTAAGGCACAGCCCAGATTTTTGTCACTTCCCATTAACACCCTGAGTCCTTCTGTGCCTCCTCAAGGGGACACGTGGGGAGGGACACGGTGGGACCTTGCCCTGCTCATCCCTGTGGCGTTGGGCAGGTGAAGTCCCACACCTGGGGTCACCTCCTGTGGCCTGGGAACAGCAGGAGCCCCAGTCAGGAATAGGAACAGGTTTGGTCTATGCTGTAAAGGACACACGGAATCATGGATTGGGTTGGGTTGGGAGGGACCTTAAAGCCCATTCAGTCCCACCCCCAGTCATAGGCAGGGAGACCTTCCTCTGTCCCAAGTTGTCCAAGCCCTGTCCAACCTGGCCTTGGACACTTCCAGGGATCCAGAGGCAGCCACAGCTTCTCTGGGCACCCTGTGGCAGGGCCTCACCATCCTATTATAATCCCATTAATATCCAATTCCTAATATTCCACCTAACCCTGCTCTCTTTTAGTTTGAAAGAAGATCCATGAAAAAAACCAAGATTCTTTATACTAAAGAATATCTTTCTCTAAGTAAGATAATTTCCAAAAATATTTTAGCCAAGCCACCAGCCAAACCTATTTTAAACTATCTGAGGGTGTATAAAAACAAACCAGGGACTCAAATCAAAGTGAAGAGAACACAGTTTTGAATTTTAAGCCCTGCCAGAGTCACTCTGTCTTGATGTAATGCAGTCAGCAACACTTCTCTCATGTCTTAGATTTTATATTTAAGTGTTCAACGTCTTGCCAGCATCCCCCCTCGGATTCTGGGGGATTCAGGGATGCACAAATGCAGGTTTCAGCTGGGGGGAGTGGGTGGACCAGCCTGGAGCATTAAAAGCTGATGGGTGAGTGTTAAACATTTTGTCACAGAAGGTTTGAAAGTGTTGAAAGGACAGTTGCTATGAGACTGGAAATTACATTTCTTTCTGTGGAAATGTGAGTCATTGATTTTTCCCTACTGAGCCGAACCACAGCACGCAGCCCAATGAACACTCCGAGGGGGAAGAATCAACCAAGAGCAGAGTCCTGCTCCTGCACCCTCATTGCTCTGAGGGGTCCTGCTGCAGGACTTCCAGATAAGTCACTAAATCAGAGCTTTGTAGGGAGAAAACTGGTGGTTAGGTGATACACGAAACCGTGACTGATGGAGCAGCTCTGCTGTGAGCAAAGGCTGGGAGAATTGGAATTGCTCAGCCCGGAAAAGAGAAGCTTCAGGGTAACCTAACTGTGCCTTTCCAGTACCTGGAGTAGCTGCAAGAAAGATGGAGAGAGACCATTTACAAGGGCCTGGAGTGACAAGAAAGGGGGAAATGGCTTCACACTGACAGATGGCAGGATAAGATGGGATATTGGGAAGAAATTTCTCCCTTTGAAGGTGGGAAGACCCTGGCACAGGGTGCCCAGAGATGCTGTGCCTGCCTCATCCCTGGCAGTGTCTAAGACCAGGCTGGACGGGGCTTGGAGCAGCCTGGGACAGGGGGAGGTGTTCCTGTCCACGGCAGAGGTAGGAATGAGATGTCCTTTAAGGTGTCTTCCAACCCAACCCAATCCATGATTCTGTGTGGCCTTTACAGCACAGACCAAACCTTCCCCAGCAAATGATGCAGCTTCCCAACATCCTCATGGCTGTGAACATCAACCACTTCAAGATTATGAGCAGAATTAATGACAAACGTGCAGTGGAGACAACTTTGTCTGCCCTCAAACGCAGTTTTAGCCTCTATAAAGGAAAATCTACATTTTGCACCCTGCAAAGTGTCCCAGGTAACCAGGGCCCCTCAAACCGAAATCCAGGCAGCAGCAAAAATGACAATAAATTTCCAGTGCTACAGAAACCCCCATTCATTTCTGTAGTGCTAAACCACAGCCTGCCCTTCCCACTCTCTGCTATTAGTATCTCTGCCTTACTGTCCCATGAAAGACTCAAAACAGCCTGCAAGAAACAGTGAAACCAAAACAGACACCCCAGGGAGAAAGCACAGAGGGTTTTGCTGATCTTTCTCTCACTGGCGTGAAGTTCTGCTTACAGGAATAAAAGATAAAGTATTTTCCATTAGAAATATGAGTCTTGAGTTTAATTCATCTCTGCTTGCTCTGGAATATTTAATTATTCATCCAACATCAGTCAAGAAAAAGATTTAGCAAGGATTACAACGAGACAGAAATTCTTCCTGCACTTCACACCCTCTGGGGATGTGAGTGTCACACAAGACTCACATGCCTTTAACTTTACTTAGCTGGAAAACCAGGAATTTCCCCCAGGAATGGCCTCCTGTGAGCATCCGAGACAGAGATTGGCATCTACCTGTCTGAAGAGAGAAGTTCTAAGGAAAAACCTCAACCTGCAGCTCTCAAGCTCTGACAAGAAGCACCAAAAAGGGTAATACCTGAGCACACTCAACCCTCACCCCGGGTAGAACTGCTCTGACAGCTGAATTTAATTGATTTAGCTAAAAGCAGCTGCTCTGTTTGGGGTGAAGGAAGAATTTTGCTGTCACAGACCACTGACAGGAGGAGCACCATGCAAGGTTTTATTGTCCAGAGAATGATTATTGTCCCAATCTGTACAAACACCACTTTTTTATAACCAGACAGGTAAGGGCGATAATTTTCACAGTAAACCTGAAGTCTCCGTGCAGCTCTACCTCAAAAGTCATTTAACTGAAAAGATTTTGCAACAGCAGCTCAGGAAATTTGCTTTAAGGACTCCTAAAATTCTGGGCATCATCTCCCTCCAGCCAAGGAAACTCATCCCACTTCAAACCTGAGCCTCAAACCCATCTTCCTTCCAAACATCAACGGGAATGTCACAGTTCATCAGGGCACATTTCATTTCTTACTCCAAAGTTCACAGACACCCTCCAAATACCACGGGCCTCGGTGTGCATGAACCACCACACAAACCCACCAGAAACACCTGACATGCCCAAGGAGCACTAATTTAAAAGGAAAACCCACTCCCACAACTTTCACCAATTCCCTGATTCTGTAAATTCCCTAAAATGCTACAGAGAGCACCAGAGGAAGAAACCAAGTTCTGTTTTGCCCTTTCAAATTGAATAGAGGAAGGGTCTGCATAATGTTTCATCACTGAAATATTGTAAGAGCCAATTGATTATATTTTTTTTATAAAGTCAGAAATCAAGGAATATTGGACACAGAATTTTATTCTCAAATGGTGACATGAGTCAAATTCTGACATTTACAAATTGTACAAAGGGATTTCAAAACATTTTCGTAAATGATACTTAAGTAATCTGGGGGACTTTGGGGTCCTCAAAATCAGCTGCTTTAAGTAGTGAAAACATTATTTACCTAATTTTGCAATTAAGACATTTGGAGGAAATTTGTTCACCCAGGAAACGGACAGAACTCCTTTTTTTTCCCTCCAGAAAACAGTAAAAGACAGAGCAAAGGGCAGCACATCCCAGCAGATGTGCCAGAAAGCAAGTGAGCAGTGTCGAGTCAACGTGCCCAGTCACTGCTCCAGATTCCATTCCACAAACACACAAAGTTATTCCTTAAAACTCCACGAGCACTTTCCTCATAGGTTTTCTCCCACTCCCCCCTGCTCAGCACCAGCCTGTACAGGAACATCCCCTGCCAGGAGCTTCAGAAATAAACGCTGCAGCCTAAAAATGTCAATATTCTATCCGCAAGAGGGACCTGATGGTTGTGAGAGAAAAATAGCCCAGAGATCACTTATATCCCGCCGCCCTGGATCCACGCGATCCACACTGAGAACTGGAGCCAAGGCTCAGACGCGGGTCTGGGGCAAAATTCATAGAAGACAGGTAACGACGCCCATTAACGGCGGTTTAGTTAGCGATAAAGCTGAGTTTGTAACCGGGCAGGGCTCGGGGACGGAGCCACCGCTGGCCGGGACCGGCTGGAGCCGCGGGGCTCCTCGTCACCCCCAGACCACCTTACCCCCCATCCCCGGGGGGAGCGGAGCCGGGAGGAGCGGGCGCGGGCCCGGCAGCAGCCCCAGGCCGCAGAGCAGCGCCTCAGGCCCGGCTGCGGTGGGAACTCCCCGCGGTTTCCGCAGCGG
>VZTN01035269.1:91300-153699 GCA_013400515.1 Erpornis zantholeuca | reverse complement strand
AGAGAGGAGGCGGCAGAGCGCCGCTCCCGGGCACGGCGCGGGAACAGCGCCGCCGCCGGGTGGGAGCGCCGCAGCGCGGGCGCGAATCCGCTCTCTGGGATCGGGATCGCGATCGCCGCCGGGAAAATCACGATATTCCCGATATTCCCGATACTCCCGGCCCCCGCGCGGGGAATAGCGCGCCCAACCTGAGCAAAGGGCAGTGCGGATCCCGGGAACAGCGGAGCCGGGGATGGCGGCCGGGATTCCTCACGGGTGGGCAGACGGGGATGGACTGAGGGGTTTCAAGGAAGCAGCAGCAGGTAGCAGGATTTGGCCCTCTCGGGATTATTCCACATATTTTAGGATCACGGTGAGTTTTTGGGATCCCCTTCGTGGGACAGCTCCTCAGCCATCACTGGGGATCACAGGAAATTCAGTATTCCCTGTAAAGCACAAACTGGAGCCAAGCACCCCTAGGAATAGGAACCTTGATTTTAACAAGATGCCAGAATTCCTGAGGCTGGAAAATCCCTCCAAGGCCATCGAGTCCAACCTGTTATCGATCCCCAGCACCCCTGTCACCCAGACCAGAGCGCTGACTGCCACACCCACGAATTCCTTGGACACCTCCAAACCTCCTTGGGCAGTTCCAATCCCTGACCACCCTTTCCAGGCAGAAATTCCTGCTGGTGTCCATCCCGAGCCTCCCCTGGCCCAGCCTGAGGCCGTTCCCTCTCCTCCTGTCCCTGTTCCCTGGGATAAGATCCCAAATCTCCCTCTGCCCAGGATCAATTTTAACCCGCGTTCCCTTCCTTAAAAGTAAAATTCCTTCATGGAAACAGCGCTGGAAGGACTGAACAAGCAACCAGGCATCAATATTTATTAACACAAGACAAAGGAAACACAATCAATGCGTTAATGGGACACTGTCCAGCCAGGTGTTAAATTTAAAAATGTAACTAATCTAATTTTAAATAAATAAAACCTTTATACATAATTACAGAATGCCGGAGTCTGAATTGGACAATGAGAAAATGGTTGACAGAAATAAAAGGAAAAAAAAAATGCATCTAGGGCTAAAATTGATCTGGTTTTTATAACCTTATTTTAGGACAGTTAGTAGGACACAGCTGAATTGATTTAAACCAGAAACGAAGTGCAAATTCTAACGAAACAGGACGAGACTGCCCTGTCCCCACAGCGTTTGCTCAGAGAAGATTCAGAAACAGCGAGACACACAAAACACTTTAGTCCAGAGGGAAGAATTCCCAGTTTTTCAGTTTCACTGCAGTTGTTAAGTTGGAACCTGAGGGGAAGAGAAGGGGATAATGTACCCTGTGCAAGCCCAGCAGCTGCAGAGTCACCCCGGGGAGAGGCTGTTTCTTTGGGAAAAGCACCCAGCCCTGCCCCTGCCAGTGCCTGAAGGATCTTGCTTTGTTCCCAAAAAAATATGGAAAGGTCATCCCCAGCTACAGAGGAAGGAATGGAGGGAGTGGAATGACCTGTGGGAGGCTCATGGCAAGTCCTGAGTGGAGCTGGAGGTGGAATTTGGGGATTCCAGAGTCCCAGCTCCATCCTTCCTCCTCTCCAGCACCGTGCCAAAACATGGACAAAGCATTCAGGGAAAGCCAAACTGACCAAAGTTTCTCTCGTTCCTCGGACAGGGCTGCATCCTGAAGTTCTCCAGCACAGACAAATGGAATGTGCTGGAAGATTTGGAGCACACAGGGAACTTGCAAGAGAAAACCTCAAACCATAGGAAGCTATCAGTACCTATCCAAATGAAAAATAAGGGGAAAAAAGGAAAAAAAAAAAAGATCAATCCAGTCACATTCAAAAATGCCATTTCAGGAATTCCATCTGCCATGTTTGGTGGAATTCATACATTGTTTTATTTGTGAAAAATCACGAATAAAAATAAAAGACAATCCTGGAACTGGACTTAAAATCCACTTCAGTGGACCAAAAGTGTTTGTTGAAACAATTTATCTAACGCTTTGAGTAAAGAAAAAGGTTCAAGACCACCACAGTTTTTCCTGGAAAGGTCACACTGGAGTGAAGCTGCTTGGCCAGGCCTGGGCTGTGCAGGAAACACAAAAAAGGTGACAAAGAACATGGAATAACAGGAATTTTCTCGCTGAAAAGGGAGAACAACCTTTGTGCACTTTACACCCGAAATAAGCTGCAGGACCAACTGTTTTAGTCACAGTTTCACCTGCCACTGTCCCCACTTTGTGTTCAATTTGTTAAAACTAAATATATTGAAGGTTTTGTGCATATTCTGCAGTGTTGGCTGATACTGTGGAAAACACAGAAAAGGTTCCAAAACGTGCCCCTGAAACTCAAAGTGTTTGCAAAGAACCTTAAGTCCAGACCTGCCACAAAACTTCCAGTTCCTATTTCCCCACCAAATATTTTGCAAAAATATCATCTGAAACTTCTTATCTGAGCTTTAAAGCTCCTGTTTTCAGTGAGGAACTACCAGGATGCAGCAGGAGCTTTTCAAGGACACAGCCGGGGTTTGCTCGTGGATCCACTGGATTCTGCTCCAGTAACTGCCACAGGATCTTCCAAGTCCACACCATAAACCTTTTAAAAACTGCCTAAAAACTCTGCGTGAGGTAATCTGGAACATTTGAAAAGTTTATTTACACTGTATACCACATCTGACTCAAAAAACCCTGTTGCAGGATCTGGTAGCAGCTCCCAAGGCTTCCAAAAATCATATATTAGCACCCAGAGAAATGCAATTGTTAAAAGATGAAGAATTAAAAAAAAAAAAAAGTTATTTTGAGTCAAAGCTCAACCACCAGCTCTCCCCCAGCCAATGTGGAACAGCTTCCCTGCAGGAAGAGCTTCTACCTGCTGCTTTAAGGCTTCTCTTTCTCCCCATTCCCTAAGGCTGGAGCTCACAAAAGGATGGGATAGCAATTTTCACAACGTTATTTAACAATGTGTTTGCCAGAATTTGTCTCCTCCTGTAAAAGATAAGTTGAACCTGGAATTGTCCAGTTCATTCAGGGAATGCTTTGAGGAAAGCTGGGCTGTTTGCTCCCAGTTTCCACTATTTACAGCAGTTCTTGCTCTGCCTACAGGGAGCTGAAGGAATCCCAGCTGAATGGCACAAGCAGGGAACTGTCTCCTGTGTCCACCTGAGGAATGGTTTTCCTTTCCACACCTGGTGCCACAGGATGGGGCAGAGGCTGTCCCTCAGTTCATTCTGGGACTTGCACGGCCCTTTCTACCCAATTCCATGCAGAAATCAGCTTCTTGGGAGAAAGATGTGCCTTAAAAGCAAAGGGTTCTACACACTTCTGGCCACAGTGAAAATACAATGAAATCAGAAACCTGGGGAAGGTGGGAGCATCTCACATTGTGTCTAAGCCAATGCCAGGATGCTGAGGACCACAAAAGTCACCTGTCCTTAAAAACATCAACCTTCAGCTGTCCTCACTAGCCAAGTTAATTTTCTATCTAAGTGAATTATGTATAATAATATTTACATATTTAAAATATAGGCAAAATTCTTTTTAAATTCCAGAAATCTCTATATGAATAAGTAACTCTGATTCTGTAAGTTATTGATTTGGTCATGGCACAATTGTCAATAAGTTGTGTGATCCCGTGGTATGAACAGCTCCAGATGCAAAGGAGATCATGGAGTAGGGAACTGCAGAACTCTGATGACCCTTTTCTTAATAGTTTATTATCTTAACTAAATAAACCCTCCCCTTATAGAATCCTAACCCAGGATTAGATAAAAATACAAATATGTACAACGGATGAAAAAGTAACACTACTGTAAAGGCCTTGGGGATTTCGTAGCTCACACACTTTCCCACTTTGCAGTTCTCTAAAGCTCATGGTTCAGTAAACTGTTACAAACGTTTGCTGTTGCTCCCCACATTTCCTTCACCCCACTGGGACCAAAACCCCCAGGATGGGAGNCCTCAAACTTTAGATCAAGTATTAGTAATTTTCACCAGCTTCACTTCCATAACCACCCTCATCACTCTGTGGTCCTGCAATTCTGCCCATCACATGTTGTAGGCCACATAAATGGGGTCCAGCTGATCTGCCAGGAAACTGTCCCGGAGGTGCATCCGTTGTTTCTCTCCTCGGGAATTGATGGGGATAACTCCAGGATCCACTACCACCACCACGCCCACGATCAAGTAATGTTCTTCCAGGACCACGTTGGTAACCAGAGGAACCAAATCTAGAGCCTCCTGCTCGCAGCCACACAGCTCCACCACCACCACCAGCAGGTTGGTCCAGGTGAACACGGCACTGAAATGACAAAGGAAAGACAACACAAACCCCAGTTGGTGCCACAAAGATCCAAAGTTTCCAGTTTTTTATCCTCAGGTGGAGGTTCCCACCTGCTCTGGGCTGCATATCCAACCTAACTCCAACATAACCTGGTCCTGATGTGACAAAAATCAGAGCTACCTCAGCACTACCTGTGTGACACAGGAACAAAACTCAGAAATGGCTCTTTATACCCCAGAGAAGGAAATCATCATTTCTGTGTTGAACTAAGGCTTGTGAGAAAACACTGAGTCTGTTCTGTTCCCATCTGCAAATGGGAAATCATGTGCAGGACTTGCTGATGGCAACACAAAACCCCCTGAATTTCCCTATTTTTTCGCAGATAAAAGACTCCATCTTTGCCTAAACTGCTCCATTTCAGCTGGGCTAGGGTGACTCCACTCCTCAGGACTGTTTTACCATTCAGCAATGCTCCTGTGGGTCCGGGACACCGAGGTCTCGATGTCGATGGGGTGATAGCGCAGCCCCCGCAGCTCCAAAGTCTCATCCAGTGCTCCCACAACATACAGGGCATCGTGGCGCTCTGGGGAGAGAGAGAAGGTGTAATTAATGGAATTTTGATTTAAAAAATTGTCTCTTGTACAAGCTAAAGAATCCCAGAGTGGTTTGCATTGGAAAGGGCCTTAAAGCTCCCATTCCTCCCCTGCCATGGGCAGGGACACCTCCCATGGGAATGTCCAGGCTCCGTGCGAGGTATGTCCATCCCCACCTCAGTGTCCATCGCCACCCTCAGTGTCCACCCCTCCCTTAGTGTCCATGTCCACCTCAGTGTCCATCGCCACCCTCAGTGTCCATCCCTCCCTTAGTGTCCATGTCCACCTCAGTGTCCATGTCCCCCTCAGTGTCCATTCCCCTCTCAGTGTCCTTGTCCCCCTCAGTGTTCTTGTCCCCCTCAGTGTCCATTCCCCCCTCAGTGTCCTTGTCCCCCTCAGTGTCCATTCCCTCCTCAGTGTCCATTCTCCCCTCAGTGTCCCTTCCCCCCTCAGTGTCCATCCCCCCTCAGTGTCCATTCCCCCCTCAGTGTCCATTCCCACCTCCGCTGGCCGCCGTGAGCTCCGTGCGCCGTACGAAGCCCAGGTACCCTGTGCGGGCCCAGAGCGTCTGCGCCGCGTCCCCGAAGCTCAGGCGGGTGTTGAAGTGATCAGCCTGAAGGGTCTCGTTGTCGTAGATGGTGTAGTAGCCACTGGCTGTGTGGGGACTGTTCACCCAAATCTGTGCAGGGAGGGGAAAAGGGTCAGAGCCCCGCACTGCCCACCCACAGTGGTACCGTGGGGTGGGTAAGGGAACTGTAAACAAGAAGGTTCTGGTTTTATCTGTGATTTTTCAGATCAGGAAAATGGTATTCATTCAGCTCAAACTTCCAAATATCCTGTAGAATCTTAAAAATGCATCTTAAAATCTGCTCTCGCAGTAACTGTGTAAATGAGGATTCACTGAGTAAATAAATCCTGGATTTTTAACATGTCATGCCCAAAGCTGGATAATTATCCATCAACACAGATCAATATATTGGTGTGTAAGCAAGATAGGGAAAGCCAAATGTAAATCATACTATTTGGGAGCCAGTCTGCAAGGTTTAGGGTGGAACAAGCTTCTTTTCAAGTGGGTTTTCTTTAAACTTGACAGTGAAGTAACACCCAAATTCTGAATGCTCCAGCAATAATTCATCTTAAAAAGGCCTTTGTCACAGCTCCAAACTGTCCCACAGCAGAGAGAAGCCCACAGGAAAAGGTCCCCAAGGAACAAAACCTGTACTTACCTCCCCAAGGTGAGAATCTCCCAGAGGCCCTTTTGTCTCTGGATTGACAATGACCACTTTGACCCCAGGCAGAATCTAAAGAGCACAAGAAGGAATGTGCAATCCCTGTTGGATTATCTTCAGCACAAAAAAACCCCACACAGGCTGTTCATTCAGGAATTTCACCCATGGACATCACAAACAGGGATAAAACAGGCCACGACAGGTACAGCAGGACAAGGCCACGGTATGGATGTATTCCATGGCTCCAGGGCCACACACAGGTAAGATATTCTGGGCCTGTACATGCTGCCAGACCTTGATTTTGAAGAATTCAGTTTATAAACTACTGGGAAACCTCTTTCTGTTAAGCCATGAGGGAGTAGGAGCTGGAGTAAATCCCAAACACAGGCTGATTTCAAGGATACCAGAGCCCACACTTCTGATATGGTTCATTTACTGCCAACAGGACCAATTCTCCCAACAGCTCCAGCAAAACACACTCCTAAATCAATGGGTGACTCCTTATAAATCCAACTGACTTTCCAGAAGGACAGTGTAACCACGTACCACCCCCTCCCATGCCACAGGACTGTCCTGGAATTACCTTCCCAGACTCGGAAAGCAGCAGGCTCTGTGGAGCTCCTCGTTCCACCAGACGGACTCTGAAGGTAAAGAAAACATTGTCAGGGGGAAAAAAAGAGCTGAAGTGTCTGGAGCGGTGTGAAAACTCAGCACCACTACAGGATTTTATGTAGTTAATAAATTGGTTTAAGTGAACTTACAGTACCTGTCATGTCTCAAGGATTTCAGGTCTACATACACCGTGGTGGGATCGGGCCCGGATGTTCCCTGAGGAGTTAATATTTAAAAATCCATGATGTATTTAGAGCAGTCAGGGAGGGTAAATTCTGCCTGAGCTCAGAAACATTTCCAGGGGTTTCTTACAGCAGAATTCCTACTCATATTCTCCCACCTTTGCAGCTGCATTAGGGGAAACCTTTCAGCAAGCAGGTGACTTTCTGGAACACTTGTGTGGGAAGGAGCCTTGGGGAGCTGAGAGACACCCCAAGCCCTCTCAGCCACCAGCCTGGGGCAACCAGGCACTGTTTATGTGGAAATAAACAGCTCTAATTCATGTTTCACTTGTTTTGAGCATCTGTGATACGATTTGGCAGCTGAAAATGAGGGAAGCTGCTTAAATCTCGTGCCAGCTGTTCTCTACGGGGCAGATGTTGGGCTTCAGAAACGACTGCAGATGGGGAGCGTGGAATACAACCGAGCCTGGAATCTGCAATCTGGTGCCAGTGGGAAGCCTCACCTGTAAACAGATGGCCACGTTGACCCGTGAGCCAAAGGTGGTGCTCACGGCTCGGGAGGACAGCCCAATGTCCTTGAAGAGTTTGGAGAAGGAATGGGTGAGGGAAACCCGCGGCCGCTCCTCTGCTACCACCACGCAGGTCCGCACACAGGACAGGTTAATGCCTCGGGCCTGCACACAACACACAAGGAAAAGGGTGCAGGCGTTCACCCATCCCCTCTCAAGAAGTTACATTTGCTTCTTATCCCTTGGAATGACTTGGAAAGTGCAGGACAAAGCCTGTCCTTGTGCTCCAGGTTGGTTCCCCTTTTCTTGTTCTAGCTGTAACTATAAATTGTGTCTGAGCAGAGCCTGGAAATGCAGCCAGAGCAAGACATGCACTGACAGTGCTCCAAAACAGGACACGCACTGACCATGCTCCCTCCTCTGCCCCAGCTCTCAGCAGAGCTGCTCAGCTGAGATTACACCTCTGAGTCACTGCTTATACAGATGGAAACCAAACCAAGGGAGAGTAAAGTCATCCACTGGGATTGCACTGACTCTTCAACAACACTGGGACATGAATCCATCATTATTTCCATGGTGAATGCCCTGACCAGCACCAGGCAGGAGCTCCCATGTGCTGCTCGCCTGCTGACACAGCCCAGGCACCTGCAGAGCTCTGTGCCACCCAGAGAACAGGGCTGAGCCTTGATCTCACAGAGCCACTGTTCCAGGAAACCCCAGGGAAAAAGCCACCTCAGGCATGCCACGGAGCTATTTTTTCCTTTCTCCCATCTCCAAGGAGAACACACCTCCATTGAGCAGATCTCCTGACATGTGCTTTCCATCATGTGCTGGTCTGAGCCTCCACTGCAGACTGTTACATAAGGAATCTGCTGCAGAGCAGCACTGGGATCCTCCCTGCTCAGGGCTGCCCTGACATTCCCTGACAGGTGCTCCCTCCACTGCTCCCTGCTGCTTCCCAATCCTCTCCCTTCCCGGGGCTGCAGTGTTTGGAGATTTGCTTTTGGAGCACCTCTGGCCAGGAGACTTATGCAAGAGGAAAATCTGTACTTAACAATCGTATCCCTTTGCTTTACTACCAGAGTTTCCTTAATTTATGTAATGTTAACACTCAGGAAATATTTCTTACCTTTAACATTTCAACTTGGTTTCCAAGTCCCTTTGTACACAGTTCCATGACTGAATAGGAACAGAAAGTGTCCCTTATTTTATACTGGCTGACAGTAGATAACCAGAGAAAAAGATTGGATTCCAGCTCCATAGGAGGAATTAAAACTGATTGATGTCCAGAATACACACTGTGAAGAACATTAAGGGAGAAAACATTTGAGTGAAGCTTGTAGTTATCTTTAAATTAATATTTACTGTATTTGCACATTAGGTTCCTGCTAGTCCAAAGGCAGGTTGTGGGACTGCAGCTGAGGCAAACTGGAGCAGCAGCATTTTAAAAATGCGACTTACAGTACAAGAATAACAATTTATCCACACACGAACACACACTGACAGTGAAGGAAGAGAACTGGCTCAACCCCACACAGAACAAAAACTCCCTTATTGCAACACGTAATCAAGGAAGAAGGGGAAGAGAAACATTCTGAAGCCAGGAATATTTGGCAGCACAAACACACATAATCAAGATGGGATAACATCTTGCTAATCTGCAGCAAAAGGGAACATGTTGTTGTCAGTTCCAAGACAAACTCCCCCCTTACTGTAAATTAAGTCATTTTCTAATGTCAACATGTCTGTAATTCCACCCAGAAGGACCCAGCCAAGAGTTAATCTGCCCCTTTCCCCCTGGGAAGTCCTACCTGCAAAGGCACCAGAGCACAAATCCCAGCCCGCAGTAGGGGTCCAGACAAATGGCAATCTGCCGGGAGGAGTAGAGCTCACACTGGAGCTTGATGGCCCTGCACAGGCCACTGACGGCAGCGTGGGACATCTGCAACACAGGGGACACTGCTGGAAGCCCAGGACACCACCCAGGGATTCCCCATCACAGGCAGGGAAGAGCAAAGGCAGTTTATGGAGAGGTGGTGTGAGGGCAAATCTGTGCTTTGGGTCCTGAGCTCCCACAGCAGACACAGAGACTGCAGAGCCTCGACACCAAGAGTTAAATTCGAAGCTGCAGTTAAGTTTGAGTTCCACCTCAATGTGAGGAAGAACTTCTTGCCATGGATGGTGGCAGAGCACTGGAACAGCTGCCCAGGGTGGCCGTGGAGTCTTCCTCTCTGGAGACATCCCAAACCCACCTGCTCCAGGTGACCCTGCCTTGGCCTGGAGGATCTCCAGAGGTCCCTTCCAACCCCAATTATCCTGTGATTCCGACTCCAAACACACATGAGCATCAACAACAGCCTAAGGCTTTCCTTTGTAGTTTCTTATCCTCTTTTGGAGTGTCCCTGTTCTGCTCTTGGTGGAGGCCAGTGGAGCTCAGAGCTCTGCTGCTCCCCCAGGGCAGCTCTCCAGTGGGAGGCAGCAGCAGAACTCCTGATCCTGCTGTGGAGACCTGCATGCCTCTATGGCAGAACTAACTCAGTGAGCTGAACCTCACAGCTTAGTTAGAAGGAAATCAGGGTCTTTGTTTAAGCTACAATTGGTGGTGGAGGTCAAGGGGAGGCAGCTCAGAGGGTCAGACAAATACAAGACACCAATGCCCATCTCCTAGCCCGTTACTATACCTTTACTCCTGTGAGCATGCCTGTTGTGGAAACACTAAAATCTAGATATGCCAACATTTCGGGTGTGGGTGGCTTATAGATCTGGGCTGGCCGCTTCCTGGGCAAGTCATCTGTGCAAGAGAGGAACAGATTTTGGTTACTCAACTGGTATTTGGTGATTTTGGTTACTCAACTGGTATTTGAAAGGAGAACACAACTTTCAAAACGCCAGAGATGGAGGATGAAGCTTTCTATTAATTCTCTTTCCAGAAGAGACAGACTAGTGTATGGCAAGACTCCTGCCAAAGCTCCCACATAGAAAATTTTTATTCTCAGGAAAAGAGAGAAAAGACCAACTCGCCCTTGTCTTAAGCAGATTAAAGTTGTTTCCAGCAATCACTGTTGTCACTGAGATAATTTCCCACGCACAGCTCAATACAGAAGAGTTCTTGGTGAACAAAGGCACATCTTGGATGGCTTTTGTAAATACTCAAACAAATTTTCAACAGCCACCCAACGAAATGGGGGACAGTCCCTTCGGAGGTCACTGGTCACCCCTCCACACAACTTCAAGGAGCCTCTTGGCCCAGGGAGCTCACCTGTGTCGATGATGGTTGGCCAGGTTTTCACATCCACAGCACCAGCGGCCTCTCTGGACTTGAGCAGCCTCATCAAGGTCTGAGTTGTGAGGATACAGGCGGCTTTGCTGACCTGGAAAGATGAATGCTCATGGAAACAAGAGACAAGAGTGTGTCCCAGCAGCACTGCCACTGCAAGAGCTGATATAAGAGTGTGAAGAACTCATGACACGTTGTCATTTTTGGGATCCACTGAGGCACCAGAGTGTACCTCTGAAGGCCTTTCAAATAAATGCCTCCTTTATTCCTGTCTAATCTCTGTTTCTAAGTAGCCACTTAAGGCATCATCTGGAGCCCATGACCAACCCAGCCCCGCTCTACCTACACTCCCTGTGACACACATGTCACCCCTGGAGCCCCAGGCTCTGTCCCTGTCACTCACCTCCACGATCATCCTCACTGTGGGCAGCGTTGCCACCAGGCTCTGGGCGTGGGGCGGGCGCACGGTGACAGGGACACAGCCTGAGTACAGGCAGCCGTAGAAGGCCGTGATGAGCTCGATGCCTGCAAGGACACGACAGGAGGACACTGGGGAGGGACACCCTGGGCAGTGCTGCTCCTCCAGGCATCGCTGCCGTGGGATAAGGGGGACACTTCCACAGCAGAGCTGGGCAACATCAGCAGCCCAGCTTGAGGAAGCTGAGAAAGCTCGGGATAAGGGATGGGGAAAGTAAAGGAACCACACAGGAAAGCATCTCCATCATACAGGAAAAGAACATGCCAGGTGTCAAATGACTCAAAAGTCAGTCAGGACACATCAGTGAGCACCTCTCACTAGCACTGAGTGTCCTTCCTGTACTTCCAGATCCCAGTGAGATTGCAAAGAAAGCCCAGGCTATATTTCCCCAGTGGGACTCACTCACCAGGAGGATAAAGAAGCACCACATTGTCTCCTGCATTGAGATGGCCTTTGTCACACAGCACTGATGCGATTCTCTCAGCCTTTTTGTGCAGCTGAAGGCAGGTGGCTGTGCACACAGTGGTTCCCTTGAAAGGACACAAAAATGCTCTAAACAGGGGCTGGCACAACACAAACTGGCTGCTGTGAAATAAACCCAAGCTTGCTGGCTAGCAGGAGGCTACAGCTATGAGCTGTTATCTCTACCTAAAGGCTGCTGGCGCTCAGTGAGCCACTCATCCACTACAGTACCAAAGGACAGAGATGGTGTTAGATCTGCTCTAGAAAATTCTACCTTCCAGGGAGTCAGTTCAGGTCTTCTTGCACCAGAACCTTGCCAGAATATACTCAACAGGGATACAGCATTAACTGATACAGGAACCAGTGGGACCTACAAACACGCTCAGTTTTAAAATGAAGTGTCGAACCACGAGTGCCATTTGCTGAAGGGACCTACAGGGTCAGAGGGTCAAGTTTTAAGTTACAAATCTGTGGGCAGAATCTGATACAGAGGCTAAAAAGAGGCACTGCAGAGGGCAAAAGATTTCAAAGACTCTCCAATTGGCACTGGATGACACGTGGACCTGAAAACCCAACAACTCAGCCCTGACTGTACCTTGGCATTCAATAAAAGGAAGAGTGGGTGGTCAGGAGTTGCTTGAGCTCTCCACTGCAACACTTCTGTCAGGAACTGGTGCTGGAAGAGACAGGCAGGAATTCAGTACCAACTTCTCCCTCAGTGCTTCCCACCGCTGCTCTGTGCCCAGCTGGAGGGGAAACTCCTTCCCATTCTCCAAATTGTCACGAACACTGATTTACCTTTTTAACTAAATCATTGTCTTCTATCTGACCCAGATCTCTCCCAGAGGCTTGAGCGATTCGCTTCCCAGCAACCAGGTTCCCCACCATCACAGAGGCAGGGCCCACACCTGTGGAGAGACATCAGCACTTTGGGAAGGAGCAGAGCAAAGGTACAGAGAGTTTCTGCAGGATCCCACTGCTCCCGGGCACGGATGCAAGAGGAGAGGGAAAGAAGCCTCACTGATGGAGTTCAGCAGGCACTGCTGGTCTCTATTCATCAGGAGGGAGAATCCCAGCGAGTTCAAAGGTGGGAATCAAAATTCCTGACTAACACATGCAAAGAGAGGCCTGGAACACTCCCCAGCCACAGGGCACAAGCTAGGCTCTGGTCCCCAGCAGGTGAGACAGGGAGCAGGACGTGAGCCAGCACTGAGCCCCAGTTTAACAACACCAAACAAAAGGGGTTCAGGTTACCTGGCTGTTTCTGCCTGGGCTTTGGCAAGTTTGTCACACAAGTGTGTGGGCACATGAGGATGTTGCAGGGGTGCAGAGAGCCCTCCAGAAAGTGCTGTTTGGTTTGGGAGATGTGGATCCCTCCCAGCGGAGTTTTTGGCAATGTGTTGGCTGGCACAAGAGCAAGGCAGTAAACACCCACTTGGTGAATGCTGTCAATTGCCTAGAGAAAGGAGAGATGGTCACTGGAGCTGCTGGCACTGCTGGACACAGTCTGCTGTCACTGATGCACTGACACACTGCAAGGCAAATCCCTGCACTTTTAAGGTGCCGGAGGAATGAGTCAATCACTGACATCCCACTTCACCTCTGCACCGCCAGCGAGTCCTGCAGTGAGCCTGAAGTGCTGGGTACATCCCTGCCTTTAGAGCCCATTTCATAGACACCAAATCCATTTTTAAATCTTTCATGAGCAAAATCCCAAAATATCCACGGTTGCCTGATGAATCACACAATCCTGATCTCGGGATTGTATCCATCTGTCTCCTCTGAACCATCACACTCTGTTCCCTCCTGCCCGCCTCAGCATTCAGGCATCTGATCCATTATTCAGAGCACCAGGTACTTCCCTGATTTTCCACCCCAGCTTGTACACTTCACTCCCTGAGTGTCATTCCTGGAACGACACACATGCAGTGCAGGCAGCTCTCAAAGGAAGTACTTGCTACTCATTCTTTCAGGACCACACTCATTCAGCTGTTCTGGCCTTTCCCTGCCTGCTCAGTCCCTGCTGAAAATGCATCTCCAAAGGAAAGGGCAGCTTTAAAGCCAAACTCTGAGCTCCACATGATCCAGACTAAAAGCAGAACTCCAAAGCTGGAGCATGGATCTGCTCTGCAGTTCTGAGAGGCCACTGCCACAGCCCCTCTGCTCTCCCAGAACCTTTGTGGAATCCCAGATTGGCTGAGGAATTTCTGCCCAATATTTAACTTAAATTTCCCCTCTTTCAGTTTGAAACCACTCCCCTTGTCCTGTCACTCCAGTTCCCCCAGGACACAACAGAGCAGCTTGGGCACAGCAGATGTACCCAGCTTGTGACCCCGCACAAACACCCTGTGCCAAGAGGGACACAAAGCTTGTGATACCTCCAACCCTGGGCTCTCTCCATCCCTGAGCTCTCTCTCTCCATCCTTGGGCTCTCTCCATCCCTGGGCTCCCTCCATCAGGGCCATGCCTGTGGCCTCTGCTCTGCCTACACCCCAAAACCAGCCCAGTTTCCCCTGACTGTACCTGCAGCACCCGACTCATCCACTGGAAACTGTCCTCCTCAGAAGCATCCGGCCTCTGCTCTGCCACCACCACGATCCTCTCATCGTAGAACACAGACACGGAGAACACAGCAATCCTAAGGAAAAGGGCAGAGCCACACTCCAGTTTCACTCCTTGGAAACAGGAAGCCAAGGAGAGATTAAAGACAAGAACTTGTTAAAATAACCATGGGGCAAAAACAAGAGAAAAAGCACCAGACAATTAACACTGAGTCAAAAAGAAAGACTGGGAAGTATTTAAGGGGTTAATTCCACTTTCTGATGCAATTTCCACATGGCACAGTCCCCTGTTCTCCCAACCTGCTGTCACATTCCTGTTCCAACTTCTGGCAAAGCACAAATGAAAGGAGATTTAAAGGCACCTACATGATGGTTTAAAATCTCTCACTAAGTCTCAGTGACATGAGCTCCAGCCCTGCCTGAGGATCTAGAAAATTATATCCACAACTGCTAAATAAAAATCGAGTATCCTTGGACACAGTCAATGAAACTCTTCTTTGCTGCACCAGCCAGCAGCTAACGACTAAAACTCTGCAGAGACAGAGAATTAATTTCTCCATGTGGCTGACTTATCTTGTTACTTGATTGCTTTCCCTAAAGCACAGACTTGATGAAAAGCCAGGCTGGATAGTGGGAAAAAGATCTGTGTTGGGCATGATCAAGGCAATTACCACCTAAATCAAAAATATATTTACTTTAACTGAGCTACCCAAAGAGAAATCCAAGAAAGTGCTAAAGCTTCTGGTTCACTTTATTACATGCAGCAAGAGAGACAAGGTTTTTTGTGCTGACCTTCCTCTGTAAACTGTTTTTATTGACTCCACTGCCAGCCCAGTGGCCACGATGTCGTCGGCGTTGTGCCTTCGCCCGCTCACTGTCAGCAGCCCGTCCATTTTCCCAACCACGAACACCAAACTGCCCTGCGAGACAAGAAGGTGCACAGTGAGGAGCTCACGGAGAGCTCTTCTCACACATCCTCCCACCCCAAAAGCTTTTCTCTGACATGCTGAAGGCCAGAGCAGTGCGGGCTCTGAACTGCCTCACGTACGG
The DNA here is from genome assembly GCA_013400515.1 of Erpornis zantholeuca. Taxonomy (NCBI): domain Eukaryota; kingdom Metazoa; phylum Chordata; class Aves; order Passeriformes; family Timaliidae; genus Erpornis; species Erpornis zantholeuca. The sequence goes on along the minus strand of VZTN01035269.1, from coordinate 138,492 downwards.
GTCCGACAAATCCCAGCAAGCCGGAGCGCACGAAGGGCACTTCCCCCACCGGAGAGCCAGAGGAGTTCACTGGGATCACCTGCAACACAAGGGAGGTGTTGGACAGCAGAGGCAAAGTGGCTGAGGATGGAGAAACCTTCCCCACCCTGAGAATTGCACTTCTTGTGAGTGAAGGGAAGAGGAGAAGGGGAGGGAACCCTCGGTACAGCCATTGTTTAGGTGGGGTGGGAGATGTTCATGGAGGGAATTCTGAGTATCTCTGACTGTAAGGAGTTTTCCAGTGCATATTTTTTAAAAAAACAACATTAACACTTCAGTTACAGACCCGCAAGGTTATACATGACCAGTTTTACACAGGAAACGGGGCAAGAAAGATGCATTCTGCTAGACATACCTCGAAAGTATTCTTTGTCACCCCTGCCAGCCCATAGTACATCATTCCTCCTGCTCTGGAGCTCACACAGATTTCACCAATCTCGTCTGTTTTACAGAGCTGGGGTGGCCCATCTGGTTTCACAATACACATCATGCCTAGGACAAATCAGGCTTTGTTAAAACAGCTCCCAAACGTTGCCCTGTGTGAGAACTGACACGTTTAATCGTGACAGAAATGACTGAGTTTAGCTCTGCCCCACCTCCCCCATACTGAGGATGATATGGGAGAGAACATCAACCTGTTCTGCTCCTAGAACATCCCCAGCCACGTCTCACATGAGCCCCCTGCCTGTTTTTACCTCCTGGCATCACATGCCCGACATCCTGGACAGTGAGAGCAGAGTTTTTATCCTCAGTGTTGACCCGGATCACACCGAAACTCAGCCCGTTCATGGACAGGATGGCTCTGCCTGGCAGAGGGGCCCCGGGGACTCCAGGCCTGGGAAGGACACAAAATCAATAAATAAATACACTCAATCAGGCACCCGGGCTTGGGGTTAGACTCAGATGGAGATGGCATAGCAACAGAAATTCGTGTATTCGATGTCTCAGCTTTGCATAATCATTTCAAACTGTGATGGCAGCAGGGACCCCCACCCAAAAGAGCCACGTTTTCAATCCCTAAGGAATTCCTGGGTGCTGCAGCTCCTCTGCCAGCTCATTATCTCACCCCACGGCAAACCCCAGCTCCCCAGGCCACATGATTGCCGGGCTGTTTCTTACAGAAGGCAGCAGTGCACAGAAACAGAGTGTGAGAATGTCCAAATGATCTCAAGTCTCATCTCAGACTCAGAACACCTCCCAAGCTGTGGAAATCGGGAGCAGGAAAAGCTCGGGCACTGCTGAGCTGTCACACACCTCAGAAATCACTCGGATCTCGGGAGGGAGCTTTAACAGCTCAGCGACCTGAGCACCTGAGCGCACACAGTAAATGTCAGAGGAGTTTATTACATGCTTAAATCAACTATGACCAACCCAAGTGTGAACAAAGCCTAACCCGGATGACTCAATCCGTTACCTCCGGATTGCCACGGTCATTGCTTCAGGGGAGGTGGCACAGGGACAAATCGCCTCTGGTTTGAGCCCATGGCTCTGAAACAAGCTCAGGAAGGCATCACAGGAGGAAACAGACCCTAGGAAGAAAGAAAAGATGCCACTAGGACTTCACAGAATTCAATTTCATGCCCATCTACAGAAAGGGTCAGGAGGAGGAGGATCTGGGGAACTACAGGAGGAAGCAGCCTCAAGTTGTGCTGGCGAGGTTTAGGTTGGATATTAAGGAGAATCTCCTCACTCAAAGGATGGTCAGGCATTGGAACAAGCCTGGACTGGATGTCCAGACATTGGATTCTGCCCAGGGCAGTGGTAGAACCACCATCCCTGGAGGGATTTAAAGGATGTGTGTATGTGGCACTTGGGGACACGGTTTAGTGGTGAACATGGTGCCAGGTTAAGGGTTGGATTCAATGCCCTGAAATGTCTTTTCCAGCCTGGACAATTCTCTGCTTTTATAAACATTGCTCCCCATCCAACTCTCCCTTTCCCTACTTTGCAGGATCTCTCACAACCCAAAGGGTGGCAGCAAACAAAGGAAACTCCTTGTCCTGTGCCCAAGGAGCACGAGCCAGAGCTCTGCCCCAGATGAGACCTCCTGAGAAGCAGCTCCCATGGGAGCTGACCCCGATGCCAGGGGAGTGCAGGGAGAGGGCCTGGGGACACTCACAGGGGTTGGCGCCGTCGGTGACGATCAGCATGCGCAGGGAGCTCAGGCTCACGTCTCTTTGGTCCCGATGGGCCATCATGGCCCAGTGCAAGTCTCGACACTTCACTAAAGCAACTTTTGCTGCAACCGACACAAAAACACCACTTCAGGACAAATCAAAGCTTTCCAAGGGTTATTTTCCTACAGATACACAGTCTGAGACCCCTCAAAAGGAGGGAATTCTCACCCAAGTAAGGAAGGCTTAAAATAACTGAGACTGCAGTAACAGCAAAGCCAACGCACAATGGCATCTGCTGTGGCATCCAGGCCACTGCTACCGCCTGAGCCAGGGTCTGTCATCCTCACAGCTCCTCCTCCAAAGGCCATAAATCATTATCACCCTCTGCAAGCCCTCAGCAATGCCAGGGATCCAGGGCTCTCGCTGCACTCTACCATTGTCTTGGTTTCATAAAAGAAACTGGCTCCAAGTCACGAGACACCCACCATGTTCCCTACCATTCCCATGGCATTAGGACTCTGTGCACAGAAATAAATGTCAAAGTCCCCTGTCCTCCCAAGAATTCCTATTCCAACCTCTGGCAAGTTACCAATGCAAGGAGTTTTACAAGTATCTACATGACTTGGGGGCTTAAAATCTCCTGTTGAGTGTCTTAGACATGAGCTCCAGCCCTGCCTGAGGATCTAGAAAATCATATCTACAACTGTGAAATAAAAATTGAGTATCTTTGGACATCAGTGAAACTCTCAGCCCTTGAGATTTGTCATGGAAGAGCAGGAAGGATTTAAGGCATTTGAGATTTTAATGCCCCTCACTCATGGATGCTGAGAACTCCAAGCTGAAGCTGTGGATGATCCTGAGTTACCTTTGTGGGCGTGAACCCTCTGCACCCAGGAGAGAGGGCAAGTTTTCATCACAGAATAGGGCACGCTGATAGTGTGCAGCTTGTTCATGACATTCTGAAAAGCAGGGAAAAGATTGTTAAAGAAGGGATCACAAACCTTCCATCAAGCAGAAATAAGAGTCACCCTCAGTCCCCATCAACCTCCACCCCATCATGAATTCACAGAGGTTTAGCCAGGATGATTCTGTTGTTCCCCCAGGGAACTGCAGATCCAGCAGGGAGAGAAATGTTTGTTTTGTTGTTTTAACCAGCAGTGGTCCTCAGCCACGAGCTCAAGTGCTGCTGTTATCACAGAACCATGGAATTCTGGAATGGGTTGGGTTGGGAGGGACCTCAAAGCCCATCCAGTGCCATCCCCTGCCATGGCAGGGACACCTTCCACACCCTCAGGCTGCTCCAAGCCCCATCCAACCTGGCCTTGGACTTTTCCACGGATGGGGCAGCACCAGCTTCTCTGGGCAACCTGTGCCAGGGCCTCAGCACCCTCACAGGGGAGGAATTTTTCCCAATATCCCATCTAATCATTCATCTCTCATTACAGAGAGCTCTGGGACGCTTCAACTCACCGTCAGAATGCCATGCCACAGCCCTGCATCCTTCTTAAAATCCAACACATTCACTATGGTTTCACCTGGGGAAAGAAAGGTGTGGTTGGCAAGGGCACAGCTGTGCCCATCGTTCCTGCTGGAATCTGCACATGGATGGACCTGTCCCTGATCTGTCAGAGCTGCTCCACCTTGGGGCACCTGCAGCCAGCCTGGAGCCCTGCTCAGTTATATGATCAGAGCTCCTTGGCACGCACTGTAACAACTGCTCATCCCTCCCCGAGCAGGAACACGTCCAGAGAGCTGCAAGGAAATCACGTCCCAGACTGTAATGTCCATCAGTAGGACAGGAAGAGTCTGAGGCTCATTATGCATGAGCAGTGGAGGGAAGGGGAGCCAGAGAATGTCATTCAAGCCCTGTCTCTCTGCAGTGATGGGGGCTTAGGTGATGGATTCTACGAGGCAAACTTTGCATTTTAAAGCACTATGACCTACAACTCTATAAATAGTTTCACTCATGGATGTAGGAATTAGCTTGATTTATAAGGCAGACCAGAATAAACCTACAGCAAAACCCTCTGGAATGGCACCAGCATCTTCCAATCTCTGTTTCTGGGTTACCAAAAAAAACCTCACAGGACCAGAACAGCCCCAGCCCCAGAAGCTTTAGTATTTACACACTATCAGTAACAAAAGTTTGGGAAGACATTTCTATGGGCCATCAGTACAGTGAGAGGGAATTCGAGCTTGTTGGAAAATGCTCCATTTTTCATTCATTTGCTCCTCTTTTGGTTCACCAGAACAGACTCAGTAACTTCACAGACGTGACATAAATGCCACTTTTTATTCCTCCTCATTAAGGCAGTGAAAATGATGCAGTTTTGGATGGAAAAACATCACAGCTAGTTTTCACTTTTGGGGGAGACTTAATCCACACCTTTTAAATTTTATTTATTTTTTAATGTAAATCTTGGTTACTCAGAGACAGCTGTTAAAGATACAAGAGGCAACTACTTAAAACAATGTGGAGCCTTCCTTCCTTTGATGTTCTGTGCCCTCACCCACCTTCAGAGTAGTTGCAGGCCTGGGACAAGGCTTGGCAGTGAGCCAGCATGGCCACACGGGACACGGTGACACCCATGACACTGCCCTCCTTGCTGGTCTTGTACTGCACGAGAGAGAACAGAGTCAGGAAGGAAGTTAAATCACAGAACCCACTTGAAAATAAAGTTTTCTCTAAAGCTGCTGAGACAAACCCAAAAACCATCTGTGTGTAAGATGGGATCAGCGAGGCCTAGACCCGAGGAGGAGATGGTTATTGTGGCAGCAGCATGGGGAAAGTCTCCATGGAGATTGGACAAAAATGAATGTGTCTGTGTTTGTTTCACTATTACTGCTGCTCATGACATCTCTTCCTGCTCCTGTACCAAACTGAAGAGGCAATCTGTAATTTCAGGGTGGCTGAACCACCACTCCCCACCACTGCCAGCCCCACGAGTCGCCTTCTGGTGTACAAACAAAAATCAGAGTTACCAGGAAGAGTAAAGAATTCAAACTGCTGCTGGCTTGAGCACTGTCAGAAATGTGTGCTACCCAGCACCATCAGAAACGTGTGCTACCCAGCACCATCTCAGAGCTCAGCTGTCCCCATCCCTCACTTTTTGGAACAAAACCAATTCTCTGACTTATTCCAAGCAGTGCTCAAGGCCACAGAGGGATTCAAACCTGAAATAAGCTTCACAGCAGGATATCCCCAGTGAAAGACTTGTTTCAGTGGCAGGGAAGTGGGAAGTTTAAGGGAGTGAGGTGCAACTATTCTCTCTCTGGTGATTAGAACATTAAATTCAGCTCACGGAAGATACTTTCTATTCCCCATTCACTACTTACCTCGATATATGCTGGCTCAGTTCCTGCTGCTGAGATGTTGGGCTGCCAGTCCTTGGGAGATTTGGAGAGATATTTTGAATCTGTCACAACCCATTTGAGTCTGGGCCAACCTGGAGCCAAAATTAAACGGTACATTAATATCAGTTTATTTATTGAGGGATTTATATTCTGCAAGAATACACTAAACCCCATCATTTGTCCAAGTTCAGTTACACAAGCAAAATTCCAAGCCAAGCCCAGCTACCAGCCAGAAGGTTCATCTCGTTTCTCACCAGGGAGTTCAGTGGGCAACAAGGAACTTCCTCTCCTCAGGGAAGATCCCTGCAGCATTCCTAAATAAAGCTTGTGAATAAAACTGCCTTGGAACCTGCCCAATGCCACTGAAGGGACCTGAGGACAACCCTGGCTTGGGAGGTGGTTCCTCATGACCCCCAGACCATTGGAGCAGTTGTGGCAGACACATGGATCGATCTCACCACGAGCACAAATCCTACAACATTTTGGTGATGGCATCAGGAGTTGCCCCTTTGCCCCCCAAGCACCTTCAGAGTCCTGACAGCTCCTTTCAGACAGTTCAGCTGCAGCTGAAGTACAACTGAAAGCCACTCTATAACCAACTCACCTTTAAACTGCACAATTTCTCCATTCTGGGTTTTTGGGAGCCCTTTCAGACACACTTCAGTGGTGAGGGCCAGAGCAATCCCACAGCTCCCCAGCAGGAAGCCAATCTGCTGCCCACCAGCATCCTGAGGGAAGAAGGGAAAAGTCATTCCTGTCCTGAGATGACAAAAGTCAGCTTTCCCTTACCAAAATCCAAGGTTTGTTAATGCTTTGGGGACTGGGGGGTAACGTTATGGCAGGAAAAAAGAAGAGAACAACCACACACACTCAGAATCACAACTGGAGAGACTTGGACTGGTGCAAGGTGTCCCTGCCCACGGCAAAGGATGGAACTGGATGGTCTCTAAGGTCTCTTCCAACTCAAAGCACCCTGTGATCCCATGAAATACAACACTGGCAAGATTAAAATGCGCTGGATGTGAAATCCAGGGAGAACAGCTGCTCCTGCCCAGCACCCAGGCATGGAGCACACCCCATCTACTGGCATTAATGGAAACCCAGATGCTGCAAAGAGGAATTGGGAGGCAAAAAGAGAAAAATGTGTAATTGCACTGGAATAACAAGACCTCTCTATCCCCTGGAGCCAATTCCTGTTGCACAACGATAAAATGAGGAGGCTCACTCAGAAACTGATTGGGCAAATACTGGGGAAGTTTTAATTTTGCATTTGGTTGCTATAGCAGTCTGTCACAGTGCAGAGAAAGAAATCAAAGCTCTGCGAGTCCCTGAGTGCTCCCAGACCAGCTCCCAGCTCGCTGCCACCACTCCTTCCACAATGTTTGCCATGAGCCTCTTGCCTTTGTTTCCTCTTATAAAATCCTACAGTTTCACACAGGTCTTGACATGGCAATAATATGGCAACAGTGCAAAAAATTCTGGTGAAAAAAACGAATGTTTTAATGAAAACATTTTGTTGAGCAAATAATTTACAAGAAGTGCCTCGAAGTCTTCAGGAAAGAGCAACTCCAGCAAAGCCAGAGCCTGGCAGAGCTCAGCAAGGCTGGATTGAGCCCCCTTCCCTCAACCAGGGGGCAGAGCCACACTATAATCTGTTCTGTATAAATTATTTGCAGTAAGGAAGTGAAGACTGCACCATTTAGGAGAATTGACCATCTCCAGCTGCTCAGCACAGCTCTGGTCAATATGTTTTTCCATTTTTAAATGCCACTCCAGGCTCCCAAAGGTCCTCGCTGGTACAGAGCTGCTCAGGCAGCAGCTGGAGGCTGTGAAACGCTGCCAGGGGCTGATAGCCTGACTCGGTTTCCATCCCACATCACTCCTCCAAGTTCCATCAACGTTACCTTTCTGGTAAGAGGTACCTCTATAGGCACTGGGATCACTTCTGCCAGCAGACAGCCGTAAAATGCCACCATGAACATCACAGGGTCGTTGTTGGGATACACAAGGGCTACCTGTAACCCACACATGTGTGTTGTTACTTGAAGGAAGTTAAAATTTCAAAATCCAGATCTACAGTGACTAAAACTCAGGAAACTTGGTGTTATTTCACATTCTTCCTCCCACAGAATGTATGGAATGTGCCTGAGCTCCTTGTGCAGTGCCCGGGCACGTGAAGGTTCACACACAGCCAAGACACAGAGATCAAACCTTGCACTTCCCTCAGAGCTGCAGTGCTCTTCCTCAGATGTATTCCAAAGCCCAGAGCCAAGAAGCTGCTCACAGAGGAGTCAGAACCCCTGAAAACCCACACCAATTTCTGTCCTAAGCAGCCTCGTCCCTGGGGTTAAAGTCTCGCTGTGGTGTCTGTGCTAAGTTCCAGCCCCCAAACCCCAGAGTGAGAAGCAGGGAGTCCCAAAGTCATTACCCTGTCTCCAGGTTTCAACACAGGTTCGTTTTTGGTCCCCAGTTTATTAAGCAGGGTGTAGGCCAGCTTGAGACTTCTGCTCCACAGTTTGCCTGCAACACAGAGAACAGAAACTCACACACCTCTGGATCAAGCAGCGCAAGGGAACAGCTCAAATCTTGGCTGTTTTCACCATCTACAGCCACACTGCTCTGCCTACAACACCCTCAAAGACCAGGAAGGTTTTTGCAACCCCTCTGAACCCATGAGCCCTGTGCTCTCTCCACTCTTTGGGAGCAGAGGGAGGCAGGGTGGAGGCTCAACTCACCATACGTGAGGGTATAAACTGGTTTTCCTGTCACATCCAGTGCTGTCAGGCAGGGACATTTAGCCTGAGTGGTTCCCCAGCGCTGCAGAGCTGCTTCCAAGGCAGGAGGCCAGTTACAGACCACTCCTAGGGGCTCTCCCTTCACCGGGGTCATCTGGCGGCCCTCAGGCTTGGGTTGGTTCGGGTCGGGCTGGGGAACTAAGAAAATTCAATAATATTTCCAGTAGCTGTTGGGATATTTCTAATATAATCCAAATAAAATAATATTCCCCATCTTTGCCCATTTGTCACCTGGCAGTTCAGCTTGAACTAGACTGAAAACAAACCTAAAGGAAATGAGGAAAGGTGTTTAATGACCCTTTCCATCCCATTTCCTAGGAAGTCTCGCTCAAAACAAGACATGATGAGCAGAGTCTTCTCAGAGGATGTTGTTCAAAGGGGGTCACCACATCCATAAGGAAAGGAACACAGAACTGGAGAAAAGAAAATCTTACAAAATAATGCTGGAACGAAATTACTAGTGAGGACAATTCCCTTTGGGAAATTCATTAAAGCAGCCTAAGCAAATGAAAGGGGTTTTAAAATCTATTTAAATATTTTTTTAAAGTGTTGAGGAGGAGGTCCCCCAAAGCTCAGCAGAACAGTGAATTATTTCAAACACTGCTTTTGTGTCAGACTGTTGATGGAGGCTGCTGCAAATAGTGAATCTCAGTCAACCTTGAGAACAACAGCACAAAGAACTCAGCTCCCCGAGTGTCTAATGGCAACAGATGTGCATAAAACCATTATTTGTGCTATTACCTTCCACAATTTCTTCAAAATCATCCACAAAGAATTCTTTCAGGGGTGGTCTTTTAGGTCTTTTCAAGGTGTTCAGCAACTGCTGAATTTTTGTGGAGACTCTGCTGCTCACAGGAACACCTGGAGGAAAAGACCAGAGCCCTGAAAGCCACGTCCAGCCCTTCCCTGGGCACCTCCAGAGACTGGCACTCCACCACCACCCCGGGCAGTTCCAGTGCCTGCCCACCCCATCCACGAAGAAATTCCTCCCGAACGCCAACACCACAACCCAGCAACGTCTCAATGCCAAAACCATTCCAACTTTGTGAAGTGTTTCGATGAGACAGACTGGAGTTGGAAGAACAAACCAGTCTATTTGAGCCCTCTCTGAAGGCTGCTGCAGCTCCTGGGAGCCCCGGAAGGTTCCGTACCATCTGCAGTGTCCATGAGGCTGGAGCGGTTGGATCCCTTGTGCATCCCCTTCACGATCCCCGAGGGAGGGAGGTCGATGGCTGCTGGCCGTGCCGAGGGAGTGGAGGTAGTTGCTGTGACATCTGGGGGGACTGAGAAACTTTCTAAAAAAAGAAGAAAGCTGCTAAATACACCTTTTTATTATCCCCAACGAGCACAAGTGTCAGTCACCCGTTACCAAAAATCCTAAGGATTGAATGGGTTGGATATGTGGGAACCCTCATTAATGCTAAACACATTGATTCCTAAAGGTTCAGCAGCTCTAGGAGAAGCACATTATCTGTTCTGGAAACCAAAGGCACAAGGTTTTGTCCATGTCAGGGAAGTGCTTCAGCAAAAAAAGAATTCCTGTTCTTGGTTTCTAACCTTGAAGCTCAATCTCTTGACATTCAGTACTGTAAAAAAAAAATGAATAAATAAAATTTTAAGTTTGAGATTCATGTGAGCTCTGAAACATCCAAAGTCCAGAACAAATCCCTCCCTCACCTATGCACTGATCTCTCTTGCTAGAATTCTACTATTTAGCTTTTTTGTGAGTGAGGGCTTTTGAAAACAAAACACGAGGGAATTTGACCAAAGCAGATCAGCAAAAAATCGTGTTGGGTTTCAATCTCTTCCAGCTGGGTGGTTACAGAGCTCATCCAGCAGCTACAGAATAAATCCAATGAACAGTGTGAGCTGGGTCTTACTTCTGCTTCAAGTTAAAAGACACTGTCCTGCCTTTCAGCCGAGGCTGCAACTGCGTCCTGCAGGAATTCTCCAGTGACAAGGAGTTTTTGCTTATGTGGGGCTTCTTTACACAGCCCAGCAGGTTCAATCATCAGATAGGGCAAGAATATTCTGTTCTGGCTTAGCAGCACCAGCAACTGCTGCTTACAGAGGAAAAACCCAACAATTTGAAACTATGGGTTGGGTTTTACACATAGGCTGAAGTCAAATCCTAAATAATTCCCACTGACAGGTCTTGTGATTGATTCTGTGCTGCTTTCCCTTTTTCTAAGGAGGAAAAGTGACCCATTTCTGCATCCCTTTGGAGACACTGTGGCAGGGAATATTCCTCATGCACTGAACTTCTAAAATCACTGGAAAAGACATGGATTTGTACAATCCAAACATCTGCAGGACTTTTTATTGCTCTCAAAAGAGAGATGTACAGAACTGTGTATGTGAGAGTTCTATTCATTTAAACCAGGTGTTAACACAGGATGAATGTGGCAAATATAATTCTGATAAAGATTCAAAGCTTCTGTTTTGCATAAGACACTAATTAGATTAGGCAGTAGATATTCTGGCTGTAAAAAGCTGTGTTACCTTAACTCATTACAAAAGGTCATGTGGCCTTCTGCATGCTCCAATTAAAAACAGCCTCTCTGCTTCAAAGACATTAATTATATTGACTACATTTTATGGGCAATCTCCTCAGTTTTCCATTTCAGGAAACAATTTGCATCCCAGCAAATAAACAAACAAAAATAACAGCGATAAAAAAATAAATAAGTGAAAGATAAAATCACCAGCACTTCTATGCACTGCTTGCCCCAACCCAGTTAAGCAGAAGCAGAGAGCACATGAAATACAGACAATGTCCTACGGTGCAGGAATTTCCTCACCAGCAGCTAAAAAGGACAAACATACACAGAGCAAAAACAAACTTGGCCATTTCATACAGAAGCATCAGCAGCAAGGAGCACCTCAGAGCCTCAGAAAACTGAGCCCGGGGTATCCAGATCTGTAGATTTTGCTCCGTCTCCTCAGTACCTGGATGCTCTGGTTATTCCTCAGACAGCCATGGAAGAGCTGGGCTAAAGCTTTACTCCTCTAACCCCCTGTTTTAATGACAGGCTTGTTTGTTCACACACACACGGCTGGATTTGGTTCTTTTTCTTTCCTGATCTAATGCAAACAATAAACCATCAGGGCTCAGAGCAAAATGAGGATGTTAAACACAGCATTTCCCCACTCCACAGGCACAGACATCCCTAAGGGATTCGTCAGGACACAGATGGAAATGCCACTTGCACTGGGCAGCTATGTGCCCACAGGAGCTCCCAAGAACTGGAGACATAAAGCAACACAGGACACAAAGAGTTGTGCCTCCTGCTCTGTCCACACTGTCCCTGGAGTCTTCCCTGCTTCCAGAAGCTCCTGCTCCCCACTCTCCCTTTTACAACCACCTCAATCTTCTGAAATTCTTAGGAAACAACAGCATGACGGTGCAACTCCAACCAACCCTAGCAAGTTCCATCAATACCAACTAAACTCTTGCTCCGAATTTCCCTTCTGCAATGGACAACTCCAGCTTTATCAACACAGTCTGAACTCGAAGCGATTGTTCTGTTCGTACCCAGCTCCTACCTATTCGAGTATTGGCAAATACATCAGCTAGTGACCCACTGGTCCCTTTGCCTTCTCCATGGGAAAGTGTAGAGGATGCTGATGAGGATGTGGATGACCCCTGAACAGATCGGTTGATCCAAGACTCAGCATTCTGTAAGCTCTGGTGCAATGCAGCAGAGAGAGCAGCTTGGCGCCTGAGCGAGCCCTCGTCCTCGGAGGCGGAAGACGTGTCTGTGTGGAAGCAGAAAGAAAATCTAGCTGCTTAGGGAAAAGCACATGGCACTGAACATGCTCTTTCCAATCACATATCAACAGCACAGGCTTTCACAGGGAGATCTGTTTTCCACAGGCTGTTACATGGCCAAAACCAGAGGTTAAAGCAGCAGAATTGTCAGTGGGAATGCACTCACCCCTGTTTGATTCACCTCCTCACACAACATCCTTCCCCTGGGGTCTCCAAGCCTAGAACTTAACTCTCATTACTTTTCCATTCACACTCCATAATATCAGATGCTGTTTTGCCTAACTCTGGTCATTCTGAACTGGAAAGTGAGGGGTCAGGGTCGTTGTCAAACTGCAAAGTCCCAGGAACAAAGAAAACGCAGGAAACAACTGTGCCAAGGCCACAGCAGAAAACGCTTTTGTCTGGGGCTCTAAATGGGGCCTTTCAATTGCAGAAAACAAAGAGCCCAACCCCAAAACAAAACAGAGAAATCTACAGCAAGGAACTGCTTCCTGTGTGTCCCAGAGCACAGATACCTCGGCTGTCCCAAAACTGGGAACTAATTATTTAATTACCATGAAGCAAGCACTCAGGTCTTGAGATGCTGAGTTGAACAGTGCTAAATACAAACCTACAGGTGGCTTTGGCCTGAAATTTAGGTGTTCTTCAAAGTGATTTTCTGCCTAACACTGGAGTGGTAAATCAAACTACTAAATCATGTTCTACCCACTTGCCAGAGTGGAACGGAGTTACGAGCTGAGGCAGAGGAATGACTCCAGCCATGCTGGAAGTGCTGATTCGTGTGACTCCCTCAGCACAGGATGTGCTGCAGTCCTGGACAAGTGAGCACAGAGCTGAGACCCAAGCAGACACCAGGAACATGCATCAGCCCCCCGGAGAAAGGAAGGGAAAAAGGAAGTGTGATAAAACAGGAAGTAAGGAGGAGGAGGAGTGACATGGCCTAGCAGAGCAGTTTCAGAGCTATGAATTCACCGAATGATGTGGATTCATAACATTCGGATGACTTTGTCAATCCAAATGGCTGCGATGCTTCTGCACAATGAGACACAACATAGAAGTCACTGCCAAAAACCACACGGACTCGGTTGTCAGTCAGTGCATCCAGCTGCTGGAAAACAGAGGGTTATTGATATCTGCTGCACATGCATCGTGACAGACACCATGTCATCCAGGGATTCTGCTGCAGCCAGTACATGGCAGGGGTGGGAAAAGTCCTGCAAGTTGTGGAATCCCACCGGACCCTTCCGAGGTCCTCGCCCAGAAACAAACATCACTGCAAGCCCTCCTCTCGTGTGCTGAGCATTAAACATTAACGAAATCAAGATGTGAATTATTCATCACAAACAGGTGTGAGGGAAGCAGAAGTGGCCTCAGTCCTGGCCTGCTCAGCTCTGGCCAATTTGAACCATCATGGAATACCCTGAGCTGGACCCACGAGGACCATCCGAGTCCAACTCCTCGCACAGGACATCCCAAGAATCCCACCACGTGGGGATTTAAGAACTCCTGGAAGGGAGGTCACTTCCCAGCCCGGATTGAGGACCAACAGACTCCCTGCAGGTGTGTGAAGAGCTGGAACACCGCGAGCACCTTGGAAGAGGTGTCCCTGGACATCCTGGCACAGCCTCACCTGGGGGAGTGCAGGCATCTGCTGGGGACTGGACGAAGGTGGAGCGGCGCTTGGTGGGCATGGGCAGGGCCATCTTCTGCTCCTTGTGCTTGGCCAGCGCTGCCTGGACTGCTTCTGTGTGGATGTCTGTGAGAGGGAAGGGCACAGGCTGCCTTTAGCAACAGCACAGCAGGGAGGAAGGAGCCCACACCATGCTCCCAATACCCCGACCCAACTGTTTATGACATCCCCATTTCACTTCCCAGTGACTCTCTTCTGCCTTCCCAGGAGTAGCATCACCTTTTATGTTCTTTATTAAACAAGGAAACTAATTGAGGTTCCTGAAGTTAGCAAGCTGAATGCCAGGGCCAGGTTTGTTACTCTGGAAACTTCTGGATTAAACTGATTATATCCTCGTGTCCCTGGCAACTTTTACAGAAACCTCAAGCCTGGCAGATTGTTCCCCTCAACTGAAGATTATCCTAAAATCTGCCTGTGCACCACTTAAATATGCACACAGCATGTGCAGCCTCAGGTGCAACTCGGGTCTACAAAGTGACAGATTTAGGAAAAACCTTATGTCCCCAAATGGATGCAGATTACATGTAAATCTTGGAAGTTTAACTGTGGCTGTAAATACAGGCTGATTAGGAACTGAAACAGGCTGGGATGGGAGGTTTCCACCCTTCTGCAATCCCCAAGAGCTCTTTGAAGGAAGACACATCACTGGTGAGGAGAAATCGACTTATTAAAACCCAGCTATGACCAGGGAGAGCTTGCTTACATTCATTTCCCAGATTAATGTATTTTAATTATGCTCTTTCAAAACCCAAACCAGGCTCTCCTAATGCTCCATGAAATGGTGGGATATGACAGTGTCACTGGAGAAGGGAGATTTAATAAACTTTATTTGCCTGTGTCGAGAAGAAAACTTAGTTCTTGTTATTGTAAAGTGAAAAACAAAACCAGGGAACATAAAATAGGTGCCAACACCTTCTCCTCTCCTGCTGGGAGCCCTTCCTGCTGCTCTTTGGAGCTGCTCTCCCACTCCAAGCTCCCAGGGCACAGCGATCACCAGCTCCAGGAACTGATACTACCTGTCACCTTACTGAATGTGATCACCTACAGACATGGTTAGAAAGTTGATTTTTTTTTCCATTCTGTGAACAATTTGCACCAAACAATTGGCACCAAGCCAGAAAATCGGGGTGGTGTTGTTTGCTTTTCCTACTTAGAAGGGGTTTTGATTCAGCAGCTGCACCCCACAGTCTGATGTTTCATTGCAGAGAACCACCAAGGCAGGACTTTCCATCAGCAGACAGGTAATAATTTTGATTCCTTGAGAGGAATCCAGGGGAGTTCTGTCCCTGCCCTTACCAGATCGGTAACGTTCATCCCTGGCTCCCCCTGAGCGAGCTCGGTGGAATTTGGATGAGGATGAGGCAGATGATGCTGGGGCTGGAGTTGCAGATGGAACGGGCATCTGAGGTCTGGATTCCTTCTGTAATGCTGGATCAACCCCTGGAAAACATGGAGCAGGAAACCAAAGGAACTTTTTTTGGACCACACTTTTCACTTTTCCCATGACAGCATTGTGGATGGTTTGTCACTCAGTGTCCCAGTGACCAGCGCTTGTTATTGACTGCAAAACCAATAATAAACCAGCAACAAGAGCCTTTGCTGTTCCCATTAATCACAAACCCAAAGAGACCTCCAGCTGTCCAGTTCTGGCTTTCAGCGTGCCAAGTGCGTGGCTTTATTATCCAGGAAAGGTTTGTTTTTCCCATTAAAACAGGGAGCAAAATAGATAATCTGATAAAACATCATCCTTTTACATAATTCAGCAAGACCAACTCGGAATTGTTTTTACTGGAGGTTCAATTCTAAAATGAGCCTGTGTGTCAGAGGGAAGTTTTAAAAACTAAAACCCAGAGGTCACCCAGCTGTAATTTCCTCCAGGTTGTCACCTGAAGTCATGCAAAACCAAGAGCAACTCTGTCATGTGAGTATGCACTGCTTTGGAAGTCTCACCAACTACCAAAGGATCAGAGAAATGGAGAGGAAACCACAAACCCTGGGCTTCAATTCCAGTTACACCACTTTTGAGTTGTGTGGTTTTAGGTAAACAACTTCAGGTGAGTGCCTCGAGCTCAGGGACTCACAGTAACAGCAAATCACCCTCAACTAGCTGCAGGAGTCTCCATGGGATGGCCACAAACCCAGAATCCTTGAGGCTGGAAAAGCCCTCCCAGACCATGGAGTCCAAGCTGTGCCTGATCCCCACCTTGTCACCAGTGAAAAGGGCCTCCCTGAGCCTCCTTTTCTTCAGCTCACTCAGGAGTTCTCCCTTCCTCAGTTCTGTTCCCATCTCTGGACACACTCCAGCCCACCAATATCCCTCTTTAGAAAGACATTTTTTTTAAATTCCTCATCTTCCTTCATCCATCTCCTGTCCCTTCTAAAATCCCAAAGAGCGAAACATTACTGGAATGTTATTGAATGTTAGAGCAAACTAACAACCCAATTAATTGTGCCTTGTTAATGACTCTATAAACTACTGTGCCAAAAATTGAGAACCTTTATTTCTAGTTAAAGAGGGGATCTCCTGCTAGCCAGAAATCCTCAAACCACATTAGGGGAACACACAATTCTTCCACTGGGACAAATGATTCCCTTTCCACTGGTATTTTTTGGATATACTAACATATAACAAAGTCCTGTGTTGGCTTATCAAAACACCCTCAACCCCTGAGCAAATGTGCAAGTGGCACAAAAAGCTGAATGGAAAATGAAAAGAGATCTCTGTGGTTCAGGTGCAGGACCTGGGCTCCAGAGCAAGATTATAAAATCTTGGTTCATCCACATCCAAAAGCATCAGTTTGTGTCCCTTCCTGTCACTCTGGAACGTTCCACTGATAACCAGTTTAACACCTTTGTAGCATTTATTTGCCTTCAACAAACCCACCACAGATTTATTTTGATCCAAAGACAACACGACTTCACAGACCAAACAGAAAAGCTTTCTGTTTTCTGATCACTCATGTATTTACGAATTCAGGCACCCACTAGATGTCAGCAGCAGATTTAACACTATTTTAAATGAATTATTAAATTCATATTCAGTTCTCTTTCGTAAGTCTTCTAAAAGCTTCTCATCTCTCTGCGGGGCATCACAGGGCAAACATGACATTCCAGTTAGGAAGGGATCAGAGGTGGCTGTAAGTGACATGACACACAGAGAACGAGCTCTTTGTTTCAGTATTTTGCTCTGACATAATAACATGTTCCAGTGGCCTCACAAAGCGTTCAGACAGAGAGGAGGAAAGAGCGTAAATCACTAATGGTTACACAACAAAGCAGCACAAGTGAGCCAAGCCTAGCAGGTGACAGGTGATTTATTTAGCACTCCCTTCGGAATAATCCTGCTACAGCTGCACTTTCTGCTGGCAGAAACATGACAAATATGACAGAGGGATGGAAAATGAATTATTTTAGATTGGCTTTGAAGGATGCCACGGATTTGTTGACTGTCTTTAGTTTCTAATGAGAATTGACTGCTTTGTGATTTCTGTGTTTTGCTGAAGGGAGGACAATTTAGAGATTCAGAGACTGAACCATTAGAAGATCAACAAGGATAAATGTTTGCATGAATAATGAGGAGAGCAAGTGCCACATGCACAAGGAGGCAGCTGCAAACCTGTCCCTCCTCCGTCTGCATACAGAATGGAACAGCAGTGCTGGGGCTGCACCGGCTATTCCTTAAAGGTTTTTATTTTTCAAGCCCATATGGGTTTTTATACCCATAGAAACATGGAAATAACCATCTTGGGTCTCCAGGGTTCCCAGGGCAGCCTGAATGCACTCCCAGGACCCAGGGACACCTGGCCCAGCTCCAGGCACGGCTCCATGGGCTTCATGTGCTGTGCTTGCTGTTGCCTCCCATCGTGGAGAACTCCCTGGAATTAGGGACTTCAGGTTTTGGGATCTGCAGATTGCAGAGACTTTTCAGGAATTAGCAGCTAGATGGACCTTAATGGATATTGCACCAGGAAAAAAATGCATCTTTAGGTAATTAACAGTGCTGCCTTAACTCCAGAATAACGAGGCAAGCTCCCAGAGGCCATGTGAATGGAGCACAGATTGAGCAGTAAGAACCTCTTAAATTATCCTGCTGGCATGCCCTGACATGTCACCTTCCCTCCCTTCCTCTCATTTCACATCCATGAAATGGAGCCACTCCATCAGCCAACATCGGGCCAGTGCTCGGAGAAATGGCACTAAATGCCAGCACTAAGTATTTTGTTCTTCTTGTTGTGGACTAAATTAATTTTCTTCTCATTACCAAGGTGACCTGATTCCGAATCCCTCACGCATGACTTCCACCGGGTTTTTGCAACAGGAGATTCCCAGACACTGGGGCAGCTGGGTGTGAGATGCACAAAAAGCTGGAGAGCTGGGCCGGAAGGGCAATCAAACCTCTGGGTTAATTGGTGACCTCCATCATCCCTGGCCTCTGCCTGGACTTCAGCTCCACTGGCAGCTCTCAAAGCCCCACAATTAACAGAGCAGAGCCCAGTCTCGCCAAACACTTTTTTTTTCCCTCCTAATTAAACATTTTCTGAGACAGATCAAACATGTGCACAGTGCCAGGGTTGGGGCCAGGATTGTATCATCTTCAGCCTCCAGAAGACTCGGGACAAAAGCAGAGCTGCCAAGAGCTCCTGAACCACCCAGGATTCCCCATTTCCTCCTCAGGCTCGAGATCTCCACTGGCACAAATGCTAGCCTGAGGACTGTAAAACCTGCTCAACAAATACCTACTTATCAAGAGGGATTAGTCATGTGTATATTAGTTTTTGGTTTCTTTAAGTAACAGCAAATATTGATAAATAACAAATAAAACAGAAAAAATTGATAAATAGGCAGCAACCAAGTTGCTGAGATGGCCATCACATCCTGCTCCAGGGAGTCCTCAGCACTTGGAGAGCTGTTTGTAACAAAATCTCCATTTTGAAGGCTAAATTACAATTTTTGCTTGCTTTGCTCCCTTCAGCACATGGCTCAGACAGAACACACTGATCTTTTGGGTGTAAAACTCAGTCTCGAACAAGGGAGCGAGCCCCAGCTTGAGAGGAATAAACAACCAAATCCAACCTGACAAACAGCTGGAGAGCAGGAACTGGGAAGTGGTTTGGGGTGGAAGAGTCTGGAAGTTGCCACATGGCAACTTTATGTTCCCCCATCAAGTGCCTGAGGGGAGCTGCTGTCATTTCCCCCCAGTCCCGTGGTGTTCATGGGCAATAAATGCACTTTAAGCTTTTACTCTTTATCAATTTCTTTTTGGCAGCAGACCAGGCTCAGTAAATTCCAGTAGGTCCATTCACATCCAGTCACTGCCCCAAGTCAGACCCAGACACATTGGTTTTTAATGGCTGAACATCTCAGCATATCAGTAACAATTATTCTGGGTAAACCCCACAATAATGATTAGACACACATTCAGCCATGTCCTTCAGTTTACAATTACATGTAATTATCCCCCACACAAGCAGCTGAGCTGCTCCGGCTCTCTGAACCAAAGGAAACAATTGTACCCACAGGACGTGATTTCAGATACTCTGGTAAAATAAAGCAACAAATAATGAAAATCTTGATGTTTCTCCAACAAGGCATTAAGATGGCTGAAGGACACAGCACAGACCAACACTGTGGTTCAGACATTTCTGAGGATGTTTCCAGAATGGTTCTCCAGGACCTTCACGACTGATCCAGAGCCCTTGAGGTCTCAAGAGGGACGGATGTGGGAGATCACACGATGCTGTGGGTTGGGAGGGACCTTAAACCTCACCCATTCCACCCCCTGCCATGGGCAGGGACACTTTTCCCTATCCCAGCTTGCCCCAAGCCCTGCCCAACCTGGCCATGGACACTTCCAGAGATGGGGCAGCCCCAGGTTCTGTGGGCACCCTGTGCCAGGGCCTCCCCACCCTCCCACAGCACTGCAGAGTCCCACCAATGAGCTCTGGACTGCCAGGAATCCCTGGAGTTCAGCAGAACACAAGGACTACAGACCTGATCCACACAGCCTCACGTTGTCCTGATCAGCTCAGGAAACACATACGGGACAGAATAACCCAGAGCAGGCAAATGGGATCTCAGTGCTCCATTCCCCAGACTCCTTTAATGGCACAGCTCTACAAAATCCTCATTCCAGCCCAAACATGGACCTACCTTGGGTTTGTGGAACATACGGAGCCAGCAGCTTTGCTCTCTTCTTCTCATACCCCTTCTGTGTGATGTCCCCTAAAAACATGCAAAGAAAACTCATTTAATCACATTGCATTTTTTCAGTTTGAGGTCTGCTTGCTTTTTTTTTTTCTTCAGTGCCATGAAGGTTTCACCTGAACACAGCTGAGGAAAACCTGAATCTCAATAAATCCAAGTACATTAGGATTTCAAAGCTCCATTTTACAGAACTTCTGCAGTTTCCCTTGGGATCAGAGACCTACACTATCCACTATTTAAATGCAGTAACTTGGATCACAGCAGCTATCTAAATGGAATATCAAAGCAGTGAAAACCTAAAAAGGGAAACTGGGAGTGCATGAAAATATTCTGTAACCACAAAACAACTTAGGCGAACCAAGTGGGATAATTCCCAACCAACAGGGTGAAGGCGAAAAGCAAATTCAGAGCCTCATCTTCAACTAATCAAACAGCAAACAAAGTGAGTCTGCTCCAGCAGCTGCTTAGGGGGTCTCCAAAAACTGAGGCAAGGATGGGCAGCCAACTTCCAGACTCCTGTCCAGCAAGCACAGCCCAGGACCACAATCGAGGTGCCAGGGTCTCACCCCCCTCATGAGGAGGAATTTCTTCCACGTGTGTAACTTAAACTTCCCCTCTTTCAGTTTGAACCCATTCCCCCTGTCCTGTCACTGCAGTTCCTGTTGAATTGTCCTTCTCCAGCTCCCCTGCAGCCCTTTCAGACACTGGAAGTTGCTGTGAAGTCTGAACACAACCTTCTCCATGCTGAACATTCCCAGCTCTCCCAGCCTGTCTCCATAAGGGAGGTGCTCCAGGCCCTTTTTCAGCTTCGTGGCCTCCTCTGGACTTGCTCCAACAGTTCCACATCCTTCTTATGCTGGGGGCCCCAGAACTGGACAGAAGACTCCAGGTGGGCTGTCACAAGAGCAGAGCAGAGGGGGAGAATCCCCTCCGGAGTGATTATTATTAGAGAGATTACTCTAGAGATCAGAATAAGCATTTGTAAACTTTTCCCTCTTTTAAAAAACTAATCTGTCTGATCCTGGAGATGCACCATCTGGCTGCTGTCTTTTGTTTTAATTTCTCACATTACATCAGAACCACAAGAAAGACTGAAACCTTGGAGGGATTCAAACAAACAGCCCTGCAGCACTTCAAGCCTCTCCGTAGCCTGCCTGGCACTCACAACCTCCCAATCTCCCGGAGATTGTGAGTGATCAAACAGCACTAAGAGAACAGAATTATTTGCTATCAAGCTAAAATCAAGACACGGTTATAAGATGACAAGAAGTGAGTGATCACAAACAGGATGTTTTCTTTGCCGTGAGCCTGAACGGAGAGGGAACAGCCTCGGCCCCGGAGCGGCTCTGGCTGCAGGGTTTGCTCCGAACGGGATCTTCCTGCCAGTCCCCTCCTGCCAGTCCCCTCCTGCCAGCACTGGGGGCCACACCACAAAAAGGGGATTACAGGCTTCAGGCTCTAAGCCTCCCAACACCACCAGGATTTCTGCTAAAACATTCCAGCTAAGTGCCCAGTTTGGTTCCAAAGGTGATTTGTGAAATGCCTGGAAAGGGAATGGACACTGCTCCTTAGTGCTGGGCACTCAAACACCAGTGGCACTTGGAACACCAAGACCAGGAGTTTCAGAGCAGGAGTGAGACTCAGACTTAATGGCTTCAAATTGACTGAGGTTTAGATAAGATATTGGGAAGAAACTCCTCCCTGTGAGGGTGAGTAGGTCCTGGCACAGGGTGCCCAGAGAAGCTGTGGCTGCCCCTGGATCCCTGGAAGTGTCCAAGGCCAGGCTGGACAGGGCTTGGAGCAGCCTGGGACACTGGAAAGTGTCCCTGCCCATGGCAGGGGGTGGAATGGGATGAGCTTTAAGGGCCCTCTCAACCCAAACCATTCCCTGATTCCATGATTCTCTGACTCGCGCTGCTCAGGGCAGGGTGTGCATTTGCACACTGAGTTTTATCTCACTTGTCTAACACTACGTTTGAGTCAGGGACCAACAAGTCCAAACAAATCCAGCAGCTGGAAAGGAGAACGTCCATGAAGCACTGAAATGCCAAGCAGAGCAGTAATTTTAGTGCCTGATTGCAAGGCAGAGCTCAGGTAATGCTCACCGGACAGGTACGTGCAGGGAGAGGGACACGTCAAACTGAGCTCCCGTGTGCCCAAGGACAACGTGCTGAGTGACCACAGCAGCTTTGCCCAGCTCTGCCTCCACTTTCAGAGGCAGTTTTCAGAGAATCATGGAATATCCTGAGTTGGAAGAGACCCACAAGGATCATCCAGTCCAACCCCTGGCCCTGCACAGACACCCCAACAATCCCACCCTGGGCAGCCCTGGCAGCGCTGTCCAAACACTCCTGGAGCTCTGGCAGGGCCATGCCCATTCCCTGGGGAGCCTAGGCAGTGCCTGACCCCGCCTCTGGCAGAAGAACCTTTCCCTGATATCCAACCTAACCCTGCCCTGGCCCAGCTCCAGCTGTTGCCTCGTGTCCCAGGGAGCAGAGATCAGAGCTGCTCCTTGGGATGAAGCTGCAGCCCCTGGTGAGCTCTGACCTTGGTCTCCTCTCCTCCAGCTGAACAGACCCAGTGCCCTCAGCTGCTCCTCCATTTCCTTCCCCACCCTGAGTCCCTCCTTTGGACCTTCTGCTTTAGATCTTTTTGATATTGTGGGACTGGTGGTGAGGGTGCCCCAGGCCAGAGCAGAGCGTGACAATTCCCTCCCTTGCCCGGCCAGTGACACAGGACCTGGCAGCCCCCAGGACAAGGTGACCCTTTGGGCTGCCAGAACATGTGTGTCCATTTGGGAGGCACATGGAGCCAGGGGATGGACACTGCAGGAAAACACAGGTACACAGAAAGGGGAGGGATTTCTCCTTATAAGCCAACCCATAGGTTTGTTCAGAGCTTGTTATTCTGTGATTAATTTCTCCACAAGATTTAATTGCAGTCTTGACATTGGTGGTTACACACTACACATAATGAAACACTTGCCACAGAAAATTGTTGAAATTACTAAGGAATACAACATATACAAATAATGTAAGTACATTATGAACAAATACCAGAACTTTAACTACCTAGTAGCACATCCCATTCCGTTTCACATGCTGGGAAGAATTCTCACTAATTACTTGTTCCACACCAATATCCCACCAAGAAAACAAACCCATCCACACTGGAATGCAAGCAGTAAGGTTCCCAGGCTGGCATTTGGAAATCCGAAGCCAAGGTGAGATACTACTGAGAAACAAGAAGGTAACTCAGGCCACAACACGAATTGCAACCTCAACTGCCATGTAATGCACATCATTGATATTATTGTTGTAAAAAGGATTCTCTAAGCATAAGTCAATAAAAGAAGAAGAGCCTAATGCTATTTGGCAAAAGCAGGGAAGTTCCAAGGAGAAAAATTCAAGCAATAATATAATAAAGGTGATAGATTCCTGGGACTCCCTGGCAGTGCTTTATCTTCCTAGTGATGAATTTCCAATTCCATCTGAATTTTTATGTTGTTATAACACAGAAAAACCAGATCAACCGTTATTTTGACAAACAGGTTGACAGTCTCAAACACCTGCACAGGATTAGAAATGTAAAGCCTCAGTTTTGAGACCAGCTCTACTGAAGTGGAACTGGGCAGCAAGGACTGAAAGGTTTGAGGAAGAGATAAATCCCAGTTCTTTCTGGAGCACCATCCACACAGGTGTGAACCACACCACAATTACCTGAAAAAAAGCTCCAGCAGGACACAGATTGCTCTCTTGGGAAAAACCTCAAGTGCAGGCATGGGTGGCAGGTGTAGAGTCACCTCATGGACATGATGATTTGACTACTACAGTCACAACTGTCACATCCAAATTAGCGTGTCCAGCCTTGGGAATAAGTGTCCCTTTGACATACGGCACAGGTGGAATGAATTTGTTGAATAAAACCTCTTTTCTGGTCATGCAGAGTCCAAATTTGGTACCAATCCACTGACACAGAAATGAAAGAACCACTAAGGGAAAAGTTTTCTTTCACCCTATTCCTTTTTCTGCTGATCTACAGGAAATGGAAATGGCAAGATCTGGACACAAACGTGGACTTCCTCATGGAATATCATAAAACACAGCCACAGGAAGAGCACTGGGACAACAGAGCTGCAGACTCTGGAACCATTCACTCCTCTGACATAAACTTGGTCAATCATTAACCTCCCTTCCACAAACAAAGCGCTCTGTGACACTCTGGGTGCTAAATTCTCCCAGAGAGCTCAAAACCCACCCTGAGAACCACAACCCCTCTTCCAGGCAGAGGGAAGACAGGGCACTACAAAGAAACACCAGCAAAGCAAATGAGATCTGATAATTTGGCTACAAAATGGTGTTTGTTCATTCCCAGGGAAGAAATTAAAACATGAACAGTGCTGAGACTCTCCTGGCTCCCTCCCAGCTACCATTTTCAATTCACTCTGTATTTATCTGTATCTGCAGTGAGCTGAGATCAACCTGAGGCCCTGCCCAGGAAACGGGGTTCTGCTCAAAGGGAAGCAGTTCTAGGGGTTTTAGAGGAGAGATGAGAGTGAGTGGAGCTGCTGCAGTGGTGAAGGAAGAGGCTCTTCTTCCTTCCTGCCACCTCTGCTGCAGTGACAGCTCTGGTGCAGCGATGTTTTCAGCTTCCACAGGTAACCAGTGGAAGTAAGTAGCCATTTAAGGCATCACCCAGGAACAGAGCAGGTGTAAACACAGCCCCCCCACCACTACAATCATCACCTGATTCTCCCAATTTCTCGAGAGAAAACATAGAATTGATCCTCATCACGCAAATCCAACTGGAACGTTCTGATCGCTGGGAGTGCAAGAGAAAGGATGAACCTGCAATGCCAGAGACCTGGGAAGCCCAGGGAAGGACACCTGCTCAGCCTGGATGTCACACCTATATTCAAATCCTGCACCAGAGAAGCCCGGAGCCCCGGGAGCCTCACTCCCCACCCGGCCGGTGACGCCAGGCTGCTTTTCAGCAATTAGCGTTGATGATCTGTTCTAACCAGTGGTGCTCAATCAGTGCAAGGTGGTAACACCCGCTAATCCTGCTAGCTCAGACAATGCTCCTCTTTCAACATCCCTGCTCCCCTTCCCCCATGGAATGAGAACACTGAATCATTTACTGTCTAACAAAACCATAATTACTACAGTGGAGAAATTAAGGAAAATGATCACGTAGGGCGCAGCATCTCCCCAACAAAGCCTCCAAACACTGGGCTGCAGCAAGGAAAAGATTCCAATTGGAAAGCAGTTTGTGTGCTTAAAAAAAAAAATCTGTTGATGTTTCCAACTGTTTGTGCTACTGGGGGATCCTGGTGGTGCTTCTGCTACTTCCATTAGCCCCAAAACACAGACAGCTACTCTACTAAAAGCAAACACAATAAAAAGATTGTAACAAAAATAATGAAATTATTCTATTATTACTGCTGCATCTGGATTTCAGGTCTCACCCCTACAAATGACCTGATGACTTGGCCTTTCTTGCCTACTCCCCTGTGGATGTCCAGGCACAGGACAGGCAACATCTCCCTTTGGTTGTATCATCTCAAACCTGCTCTGGAAGAGCAGAACAGAGTCTGGGTCAGCAGGGTTTGAGTCTGGAGTGCCAACATCAACACAATGAAGAGCTGAAGTGCTGCTGAAAGTCCAGAATGTTCTTTTGCTGCACGTCACCTCTAGATAAGGCCTTTCAAGTGTGACTGGAGTGGGAGGTAGCACGTTTGAGAATCCCAAAGTGAGGACTAAGTGCACTCGTGGCCCGGGCAAAAAATGGGCACAACACTGGGGCAGCACTTAGTAAGAAATGCTGTCATCACTCATTTATGTATTTAGAGCTGGTTCCCACCCTTCTTAAAGAAGAAATTCCTCCCTGTGAGGGTGGGGAGGCCCTGGCACAGGTTGTCCAGAGGAGCTGTGGCTGTTCCATCCCTGGAAGTGTCCAAGGCCAGGCTGGACAGGGCTTGGAGGAACCTGAGCTAATGGAAGGTGTCCCTGCCCATGGCAGGGGGGGCACTGGATGGGCTTTAAGTTCCCTTCCGACTCAAGCCAGTCTGGGATTCTGTGATTTTCCTGGAGAACTGGTAACTTCTAGACATCCCACACTCTCCCCAGCAGTTTTACCAAGGGTTAAATCTGGGACATCCTCAGTCCCAAGCCTTCAGCAAACCAAAACACAACATGTAAAGTTTTTTCTCTAAGGCTGTGTGCTCAAATAGACTGTACCTGTGCAATGGCCTTAAACTCCTCCTACCACTCTTAGCTACAACTGCAGCACAAAAACTACATTTGAAACAAGTTTAGACAATTGCCTCATTCTGTTTGAGGCCAAATGATGATGCAGCTTCAAATATTCCCTCCTCCTTCCTCAGGTGAAGCTGTATATCAGGTTTCCTTCTCGGAGATAATAGCAAGGTCTGTGAATTAAGAGTCCTCCAGAAAAAGCCTGATTTCTTGAAAGAAATAACACCTTCCTCAGTGTACCTGTCACCAAACAACCAGCACAGGTTTGGGCTCTGTAGTTTCCCTTTAACAGCACCTTTGTATCCCCACTAGGAGCATGAATAGAGCACTGAAAAGCCAGCTGGGCTCACAAAGCTGTGTTTGTTGGGCACAAGCATTAAACTGCTACAGCTTCGGTGTTGGAAGTTTCACAGACAGATCAGCTCCAGATTAATTTACACACACAGAACAAGCTGCCTTGGCCGCAGCACTGTGGGGGCTCTGTTCTACAATTCCAAACCCCTTTTCTAAAGGCTTAGGAGTGTTGTTTTACCAAATTAAAACTATTTTAATCTCAACCTTTATTATTTCTAAAGAATTCCATTCAAGACGAGGTTTCTGTGGCAAGGCTGCCCTGTGTTCAAGGTCTGGGTCATTCCGGGTCACAAGATGCTCTTCGTCCTGGGTCACTCACTGGGTACCATAAACCTGAAGAGTTTTTTTTTTGTTGTTTTAACTTCAAGCAGTAAATCCAACTGCTGAAACTATACTGAAGAATCTCTTTATCTTCCAGCAGCATTTCCGAGTTGCAGCAGATCCAGTGTCCTCGATTCACCCGTCTGGGCTGTGTATTTCCAGCTGTAATCTTCGAGGCCATATGTGATGCATCACCAAGTGGGTGAGCTAAGGACAAGGTTCAGTTACCCCTGTATACCTGGGCTGGGGGCATCAGTGACAAGGAGGTGTCACCAGCTCAACCTCCCTCCCCCCACACAAAGACACATCTGGGAACTTATCATGGGCATTTCTGCTGAAAATAGCACTATCCAGGATCAGCAAAATGAGTTCTCAGAGGCTTTGGGAGCTAGGACTGGGAATAAAAGAGCCTCTCGTGGGTATAACTGTGCTCTGGTTGATTCCTCTCACAGCAGACATAAGAATGTGCTCACTGTGACCGTGTGTGGCTCACACAGCATCACCACGCCCTGGTATCTCTGTTTAAAGTTTATTTAAAGGACTTCCTCAGGTATATTGGTCAAATGACCTCTTTTTCACCTCTACGTAAGAGCTAAAGAGCCAGAAAGACTTTGCCTTTCAGATCCTCAGCTGGGACAATGGGATGCAAAATGCACTTGTGCATCAGGAGGAATTTCTTCATGGGAAGGGCAGTCAGACATCAAAAGGGGCTGCCCAGGGAGGTGCTGGAGTCCCCATCGCTAGAGGTGTCCAAAAAATGACTGGCACTCAGGGTCAGGACTCTGGGATGATGACAAGGTGGGGATCAGTCACAGGTTGGATTTGCTGACCTTGGAAGGCTTTTCCAACCTCAGGGATTTGCCATTCTGTGATCAGCCACACAAATCATGCTGCCAATGCACAGCCAACATCTACCTTTCCAAAAGGTAAAATGTTTTTTAAAAGGCTCCAAAGACTCTTGAAGATAAACTCTTAAAACCTTCAACTCCACCAGTAAATTGTGTTAGCCCTGATAACCCGAAACACAGGTTCTGCTCAACTGCCTCCAATAAACACCTGCAAAATCCAATCACCAAAGTCAACTTGATATGAGATATTCTATTGCAAAGTGCAGCCATATAAATTTTACATTCCCCATAAAATTTATGTGCAGCACATGCACATAAACAGTTGAATCCCGCATACAAATAATAAATCTTCCATGTATCCCCATCCTAAGGATAAAAAGTAAAAATCCTTTAAACAGCTACAACTTGTCACTGGGGGAAAATGCATTTTCCCTCCCGAATGCAACAAACCCAAGGCTTTGTCACCAACAGGATTTTACAAAATCTGTTCAGGAGAAAATGTTTTCATCTATTTTTAATACGCAGTCAGTGAGAACCATGTGAGTTGAGAGGCAGGAGCACTGCAGGGTTTTAACACCAACCCTGCAGCAGAACAATCTACAGGAGGGGACACAGACAGTGTCACACACAAATACCCAAGAAGCAGATGAGGTGAGTGAAACAAGACAACTCCCAGAGCATTAAATAACCCAGGTGAAATGATTCTGCCCTGAATAACTCTTTTTGCTGACTAACCTCCTGCTCACAGACTCCAGCAGAAATTCCCAGGTATTCAATCCCCAGCACCTCACACTCTCCCACCAGACTGAAAAGCAAAGTTTCCCAGGAAATGACTAAACTGTGACAGCCCTGTGATTCAGCACTTGATTCAGGCAGGCAGAGCATTGTCTCCCTCCAGGTACACACAGAATTATTTGAGCTGTGAGTGCTGATAACGCTGTCCCAGGAGTTGCCTGTCCAGCTCAACGACAAGAGATTACACACAAACTCTGCCTGTTCTGGCAGTCTGCACTTTCTGCAAGTGGCACAGACAAGTGTGGACAGATGATTTTCCAAATCAAGCCTGGTTTTAGCCCAGGAATAAAAACAAAGAGATTAAAACAGAAATTATTGTGGGTTTTAATCCCGTCACCCACCTTTTCTTGGCTCTCAGGTGTCAATGTTTAATAATTCTCTTGACTTCAATTTTTAACGTAAGCCAAGTGCCACAGAGGCTCCTTGCTGGTAGCTTTCCTGCCATCCTGACTCCACAGCAATCCCTTCTCCAGCCATACCAAAAGGCAGTTTGGATACACAGCCCAGTTCAGTCCAGCTGGACCTGAAGTCACTTTTCCCAATCAAATCCTAGATTCTTGAGTAAGATGCAAGAAGGGGATAAGAAAGAAGTTAAGAGCAATTATTGCCCTATCTAGTGATCAAACACAGCTGCTCACACCAACTATTCAGCAACTCTGACCTGCCCTTAAACACGGAGAAGAAACTAACCCAGTTGGCACCTCACCCTGCACAGTAATTATGTATTTCCAGATGGGATAATGCTATTCCAAGTCACAGCTCGATGAGGTCAATGATTATGCATGATGAAACAAAGAAAGAGAACTTGATGGAACCATCAGCACTTACAAGATCCCTCCTCAAACAAAACCCAACTAAAAAACAGAACCGAACAAGCACAGTGAAAAATTGCAAGAATGAGTCTTTCAAAAATCAAGAGGTGAGACACATATCCAACACCCCTCCTGCCCTGGTTTTCCTAAAGAGCCAGTACCAAGTGAGTTTTAACAAGGATGTTACTCCCATTCTGTAGAAAAAGCAGCAGAGAAAGCAGAGGCTGCTCAAGAGAGCAAAATACGTTGTTCTCCCAGAGCACTGAAATCTGAAACAGAATCCCTCGTCACTGCACTCCCAAGTGCTCACTCGAGGACAGCCACTATTAAACAGGATTAGTCACCAGAGCAGGATCCCACTACTTAAAGGCAAAGCAATACAATTATTAAACTTTTACCAGCCTCCAATTAGTGTGCGACACCTGTAATTTCACTGGCGGAGACTCCCACCAAATTCCCGACGCGTTCCTGACGGAGGCAGCAGCAGCTCTGGGAGCAGCACGGAGCTGGGCTTGGCTTTCCTGCTCATTCCCTTCAAGCCTGACTAGTGGGAACCAAACCAACCTCGTTCAATACCTTTGAACCTGCTCTGCACACCCCCATCCCAAACACGGTTCTGTATCCCCATGATGCCTTAGGTTTTAATTTTTCTATCTTTCCAATCCTGCACTGCCCAGTGTAACTCTGAAGTTTCCTGGAGCTCGTTCAGTGCTGTTCTCTCATGCTCACACAGGCACAGCAAAGCCTCTCCAGCTCTCCAAGGACACCCAGACTGTCCTAAGCCCAAAAATTGTAAATCATCATCTTGGGGAGAGGGGGAAAGCTTGGGGAAATTCCATCCTTGGCTGTGTTCTGGTTAGTGAATTGATGCTGATATCAAAGTGGGAAGAACTTGTGAGCTGTCATTGTCCATTTTGAGATCCACTGAGGCAGGAGCCTCTAGA
Source organism: Erpornis zantholeuca (assembly GCA_013400515.1). Classification (NCBI taxonomy): domain Eukaryota; kingdom Metazoa; phylum Chordata; class Aves; order Passeriformes; family Timaliidae; genus Erpornis; species Erpornis zantholeuca. The sequence goes on along the minus strand of VZTN01035269.1, from coordinate 108,190 downwards.
GCCCAGAGTATACCTCTGAAGGCCTTTCCAATCAATCCCTCCTTTATTCCTTTATTCCTGTCTAGCCTTTGTTTCTAAGCAGCCATTTAAGGCATCACCCAGGAATGGGAGGCTGCCCCATGGAGCAGTACAGCTCCTCCATGCAGACACCAGGCCAGCTTTCCAGCACTGAACAACACAACCCATTCAAGCCAGCAACAAGCCTGGGAAACCAGATTTAAACAGACAGAGCAGAAGAAAAATGTCCTGCACGGCATGGCATGAGCAGCAGATTCCAGGCCCTGCGCTCAGTCCGGGCTGTGTGAAGCTTTCAGTTGTGTTTACATCAGCATCCACGGCTCCTTGAAGAATGGCACTGCTAAGGAAACCCTGTTGGCACATCACCAGCAGGCCTGAGAACCCCCATTATCCTGTCAGCTGCAATGCTCTTTACAAGAAGGATCACGCGAGGAGCGACTTCTGTTCGGGGCTCTCTGGGCAGAGTCAATGTCTGCTCTGGCAGTGCTTTGTTCCTGCTGCAGAGCAGGATGTGGCAAGATCCTCCTCCTGTGAAAGCCTTTAAGCTGCGTGGAAGATCAAAATAATGAGCCAAACTCGGCAGCAAAGAGGAGAACCCTCCAAGCTCAGCCCAACAACCTGGCTGCGCTTTGCAAAGCCACCCCAACGTCACTGAACTCAGCTGCTTCAGGGGAGAATACACTTTTACACCCATTCCTCCTAATTAATGAAGCACATTAATAGTTCTTCAAAAAGAATGACATTCAGTTTTTGGTGCAAAGTGGCTTTTTAAGTAGAAAAAACATCCTTTTACCATAAAGAGAAGGAACAGTCAATTTACTGCCCTTGTAATGGAGGATATTGCAATATAACCCCGATATTTCTGTTGTTCCAATCACCAACATCCTCACACACGAATTTTCCTGCCTTCTGTCAGTACATCACCACTGTCAAAACATATTTTCACAAAACTGGGAGGACATATATCCCTTCCACACTGACACCAGTGGACCTTGAACCAAAATAAACAGGCCTAAAAGTAAAAAAGATCTTATTCACCAGCCATCTTCAAATCCACAACTACTTCTGACAGAGAATTTTCCTCCCGTTGCCTCTCTCAGGGTGCAATATCTCCTCTTCCAATTTAAATAAACTGATTTCTTAAATGTCTTGCTTGTAGAGGGAAGGAAGTGTGGAGAAACCAGCAGCATTATTTAAGAGCACACAGTCAGCAACTTGACAAAAAAGAAAAGAACACAAACAAAAGGGGCTCTCATGTCCTGAAAGGCAACCAGACCTGCCCTCGTGTCCTGTGCTGTTCACTTGACCAGAATGCCTTGAATTTGGAAAAGGAACTTCATGTCTAGTAACAGACAAAAGTTCCATGGTGTATTTGCACTACCAAGGTGCAGTATCTCCAAGATCAAACTTACTGTAAAAACAGGTCCAAAATGATGAAATATTTTTATAAACTTCTAACCCCATAAGAGCAGCGTGAATAAAGAGATTTCAGCCCTAACCAAGTGAAAGCTGGACACTGTCACCAAAACACTGCTTGGCACTTCTGGTTTGCACAATCCATGCCATGGGAACGGATTTGGGATGCAGAAGTTCAGCACTGGGACCTTCTGTGCACAAAGTGAGGGGGAAAACGCACAGGGATGGAGGACCTGAGGTGTTTGTTTGGAACCTGCTCCTCCCCAGAGCCAAGGAAATTCGTGTTCCACGCTGGAGAGTGACAACACAGCCTGGTCTTCATGGGCAAGGAAAGCATTGCTTGGCTGGGGTACAGCATTTGCTTGGCTGGGCTCAAAGTGGGGAAAAGTAAGAACTGCTGGTTCCATTTTCTGGTTAAGATTAGGGGGAAGTTACTCACAGAACAAGATGAGCATCTTAAGAGTGTTTCAGTAATAAATCAAAACAAACAAACCCTACTTCCACACCTTAAGTGAAGCCAAATGCTCTCTCCAGTTGTCCTCACACACACGACCACAGCAAGCAGCCTGACAAATCGGCTAAAAGCCTTAAGAAGCCTAAATTAAATATTCATACTCTGAAAATGATGAAGCCAGCACAAAACCCTGAGTCTCCTTTGCCACTCCAGCTCTGTGTAGCCCAGAGCAAGAGATGAAAGATTTCCTGCAATCTGTGATGCTGAGCTGGAATCTCCATAAAGGAGAAGGACACTGGCAGCTCTGCCTTCGGGAGTTCAGGGTTGAGTTTGCCACTTGGGGATTTTCCTGAGATGCTCTCTTACCTCTCTGTTACCTAACAGAGCTCTACCCCCATTTCCTCCAATTTAAGGATCCCTGGCTGGTCAGGTTTTAATAACAACCTGAAAATATTTGTCAAAAGCTCCTAAAGAATCTTGTAATTGAATGATGACATCAATTACTTAATTTTAATGAGAGTGAGATCATATTTTAATTTTCCATTCTGTATTAAATTTCAAGCAAAGGTGACTGTGCAGTTTCTCTCAACAATAGCCAATGTCTCTCCAAGGTGGAAGCAGATTTACTTTCCATAACAAACTAAACTTTACTGCCTTATTTCCCATTAGCATTTAATTCTACAGAATTAGCTTGAGTTTATTACTGTGCAAAAAGACACATAAATCCTCCAACTTACTCATCAAGAAAAAGCCAAATTTTGAACTCTCTGGCTCTCACAACAGGAAAAAATCCTGCCGGCTAAATTCTCTCTAGGCATGGACAGAGCAGAATTTAATACACAACTCTAAAATGTCCAAGAAAAACCCCAAACCTCCAAAAAAATGAGACAAAACTTAACGAATGCATGACCTGAAAAAGCAAGGTGAGAATTGCAGAGGGTGGGAAATTAGACTTGTCTTGTCAAGTCATTTGTGAGGACCCTGAGGTCTTCAGTTCCACATCATCCCCGATGACAAAGGCAGGATGGAGGGACACAGGTGCACTGGGCAAATCTGCTGCTTCAGCTTCACTGTGTGACCCTGGCAGAGCTGCTGGACATCTGTGGCCTAATTCCACCTCTGTTTAGGCTGGGAATGAAGGCAGGGACTTTCCAGGCCTCTCCCTCTCCATCGCTGCAGGAGCCCCACCTCTTCTAGACCTGGAAATCCTACAGAGCACTGTGGTTTGTCTAAGGATCATCCCAATTGCAGTCTTGCTCCGCTGACCTACAACCCATTCCAGCATCCATGCTCTCTGTCTTGCTCCCGTGTGTTCCACATCATTCCCCATCCCTGGAAGTGTCCAAGGCCAGGCTGGACAGGGCTTGGAGCAAGGAGGGAGAGTGGAAAGTGTCCCTGTCCATGGCAGAGGGGTGGAATGAGATGAGCTTTAAGGTCCCATCCAACCCAAACCATTCCATGATTCCAGAGATTAGTTCACTTCCTACTTGGTCTCCCAACCTCACTTTAATATGAGTTCCTCCACCATATTCCTCCACAGCCTATGTGACCTTTCCAGCCTCACCACTGAAGGGATGAAAATTCAACATTCCCTTTTACTCCTGCTAGAAATGACAATATAAAAAGCACTTGGACAGGAACCATCTGTTCCTGTGCCTAATGGAGCCATAATCACTGGATAACAACCATTCCACACAACATTCCACTGTTTATAAAACCAGGGTGTCAATGTAATAATATTAATGGGGAGCTGCTTGTGTCTTTTGGATAAAATATGGTATTCACAGCAGGCTTTGCTTTCAGCTACAAACACCGTGGCCTTTTACAGCAAAGCGAAGCACCACAGACAGCACTCACAATTAGGGGGTGGAGGGGCAGGAAGGGCTAAGGACGTGTTGACAGTAATAATTTAAGACGAGATATTCTGCCAAGAAAGAGAAACGAAAGGATTAACGTCCAAATAGAAAAACTGCAATTAAGCAAAAACCTCTGAAAGAGAAGGACTGCGGACACGGCTCCGGGTTGGATTGCTGCCCTCCAATTTGTTCTCCAAGACTTCTCTGCTGACTCCATGTGTTTCACAGAAGTAAAATTCATGCCACGCCACGTAACAGTCTCTCAAGAGAAATGATGATGTTTGGGAAATAAAACAACCACTTCTCTCCAACATCTCTTGCACAACAGGATTATTTCTTTCTTAGCACTGGGATTCTACAAGCACAACACAGAACTGGATAAAAAACACAGAACCAAAATAAATTCCTTGGAGAATCCCAGCTGAGATCTTCCTACCGAACACAGTGCTGACCTGCAGTGACAGCCAGTCTGAGTTGAGAAACACCTGTAGGCTGTAGGACCTCAGATTTACTCAGGAAACTCTGGAGAGCTGTTTCCTCCAGCCCTAATTCTGCTGGAGGAAGACACAACAAAATTCCTCCTGGGAATGCCAGGTCACACATGGGTGGCCCCTAACTCCATGAAAATACACAACCAAACAGAAGCCACAAATGCAGGATGTGCTCACGAACCAACACTGTGGTCACAGTTCTCTGAAGTGTGATGCCTGAATCAGTTGTGCTGTGCAGAAGCAGGATTGAATATTTCATGCTAAAAGCTCGAAAAGGAGGAACAAAAAAAGCCCTGGCCCAGAAGTGCAGCCTGTCAAAATCAACCGCTCAACTGACAGACAGTGCTGTACCCAGCAGTGCTGAGAAGCCTGGCATGACAGCCATAAATCACTCCAAAATCTTTTTTTCATGCAGAGGAAAAGGAATGGTAAAGATCTGAACGTGAAAACTTGCCCATTTTTAATTTGCTTGGTTGCGCTTGTTTAAAATTGACATTTACTTTGATACTTGAGCTTGTCTCTCCTTTTTATTTCTGCACGCAGCAAGATGAGAATGAGGAATTTACCACATGCAGGAATCAGTACATCCCCGAGGCACCTTCCCCACTGACCACTGGAGACATGTCCTACCCTGAGAGCAGGGGGAGGTCACCTGTGGGCACCTGGTTCTGGGGGGTTCTGGGGGGTTCCGGGAGGTCCTTGCACAGAAGATCCTTCCCCATGGTTTGGTTTCAATGGTTCACGGGGTCAGCGCTCTCCTGACAGACCCACAGGTGGAAAATCCTGAGAATTCAGCACAAGATCTTTGAATTGAAACACAAACAGGGCCTCGAGAGCTAATGGACACAGACAAGTGCGTGACCACTTCCGAGCTGCTGCCTTCACCTCCCTCCCCGAGAGGCCAAGGAAGGCCCTGGGGCTGCACCAGCGCCTAAATGGACACAGGTTTCCTTTAGTCTCTAACAAAGGCTTGGAGCGATTGGCACGCTGCCTTGCTGCCTTCTTCCTCTTCAGATGTGCTTCCATGCACAGATAACACGGGGAGGCTTTGAATTCGCGCCCTGCGCAATCAGAGGGAGAGGACAGCACAGGAAACCCAAGTCAGCTTTTCCCCTCGGCCAGGGAACTCCCCGGAACAGCCAGCACAGTCCTTTTCGTTGACATGCCCAACACAATGTCACAGGAGACAGCAGACAATGTGCTCAGAGCTCCACCATTAACTGGTTTAGTGAGTTAAGACACAGATCTGTCTGCAACTGCTCGGGGCAGAATGTGCTGAAGGAGCAGAAATGCACCTTTCAACTAGGAATCCATGAAACAGCTTCAAACGATCTCTCTGAATGGTGGAAACAATCCAACGACTGCAAGCTTACCCCAGTGTGACAGTACCTCTTGGGGACTTTCTTGTCACACTTCACCCACAGAAAACTATTCTGAAATAGCTCTTCCTGACAGCAGAATTATAGGAAAACCAGCTCTGACATTTCCCAGGTCTCTCTACTTCGCTAGTTCCTCTCCTTCTCCCTTTCTTGGACTATTTTACAGACTCCTCTCACTGCAATCCTGTGAGTTTCTTTGTGCCTGTGAGCTCCTGCATCCAAACCCAGGAGCAGCTGTACCAGCACAGCCCCAAGGTTGTCACTTTGCAGGGTGGCAGCACCAGAAAGCCACGCACACACTCCTGGCCACACCAGGGCCAAATCCTCCATAACCTGAAGCCAAACTCAGCTCTCAGAGAAGATAATTTTCTACTTCCCCAGTTCTCCAACCAACTCTCTCCTTTTATCCTTCTGCCCAAATCTTTGTGTCTCTGCTGGAAGAGGAGCCTGCAGTGCTGTACACCAACTCTGTGCTCACACCATTTCACTTGGTCTATCACTTTAAACATTCCCAGGAAGGTCTTCCATCATTTTAAACAAGAGAACATAACAAGTAATTACTTTTCTAGGAGGAGAGGCCAAGTTCTGGCATCCTGGAGAACTTTTATGACCATTATCCCTTTATTTTGTGTCTCCCTGCCTTGCGCTCTGCTGAATCCAATTAAATATCTGGAAGGTGAGAAAGAAAAAACATCTCCTTTGCCACAGACTCAATGTCAATCAGTGTGAGCCTCCATGAACGCATCCCTGAGAGCTGCCAGTGCATGAACCTCAATTTCCATTTGTCTTTTCCCATTAGGTTGGGAATCACCTTCACATCCCAAGGGGAAGTGAACGTGCTGAACACCATCAGCTGTCCCACTGCACATCAAGAGCTAAGAAGGATCCCTCTGGGAATGGATTCCTGCAGGGATGGGATCATGGCAGGGAAGGATCAGGGCAGGGAAGTGTGTGTAGGACAAATCTCTGCAACTGTCTTGAGCCAGACATTTCCCAGGACAAAGCCCAAAGGAGAGCAGGCAGTACAGGAAAACAGCACAAAGCAAAGGGAACCAAAATCCAAACCTCAACCTCTGGTACTAACCCCTCAGAATCAGCAACAGCCACAGGTAGCAGGGGAGATTTCAGGCCCCCCTGTACAGGAGCTACAACAGAAGAATTGGAATCAGACGAGGCAGGGAGGAAAAAGGTCCAAATTCTCTTTTTTCCTGAAGTCACACCTGGAGAAATGGCTTTGTTCAGATTTATTAAAAATCAGCTTATCCACCATGAAAGAGAGGAGACCCACACCATGAGGTGAGTAATTACTCCCTAAGACACAGGACAGGAATCACAGGAACATCAGGTATGACTTTGTTGGATCCAAAGGCTTTTCCTTACAGCTTCCATGCTACAACCAGCTACTTCTGAAAGTGTTTTACCAAAGCTCTGTCCAATGAACAAGAATTTGATACACAAAAGGAAAAGACTAATTACATCTTCCTGTTTGCTCTTCTTGCCAGACTTTTTTTTTTTTTTTTGAAGGCCTACTGCAAAAAGAACTGCCTTGAAAGCCTTCCAAGGCAACAGCAGCTCCAGGGTTATAGATTTTTCTGATTTCAGGGAAATGTGAGAGCAAATTTACTCAGGTCTCTGTGCTTCTGGTCAAAATGACTAAAAAAATGTTCCCAAGTGCTTAAAACAAATGGCAACTGGCCCTACACAATTTTTACATGCTGCAACTTTAAAACAGGACTTAACAAGCAAAGTGTATCAAACACAGGAATAACTACACAGAAATGTTTGCTCAAGGTTTCTAGGTGTGGCTGCAGCCAAGACATAATAGGATTATTTATATCTGACTCATTTGCTTCGCCTTCATCCACAATTCTCCCTATTTGGGACTCAGTAATTGACTTCTTTCTGCACCACACGACTTTTTAAGATCAGGACATTTTCAAGGAGGACTTGAAAATTTAAAGCAGGGAGGAAAAAATCCCACAAATACAGTGGGTTAATATCATATTCAACCAAACCATGGTAGAAAAACTTCCTGAACATGCAGCACAGTGAGACATCCACTCACTGGGAATCAGAGTGCTCATGTCACAGTGAGAGTGACAATGTCCCCCCAGCCAGGAGGGTCTGGTGTCCCCTGCTCTGTGTCTGAGCTGCTCACCTCACCCCTGTGCATCTCCCCCCACTTCCTGCCTGGGAACTCAAAATAACAATACTTCCCCTTTTCACTTCCAATCCCAAATTGCGTAAGAATGGAGGTTTTCATTCCAATTACAATGAGAATTGTTCTTTTTTTTTTTAATCCACAAGGGATCACTTAAAGTTTCTGCCCTAAGAATAAACACAAGTCTCAGTCTCAAAAAACATTTACACACAAGCACTTGGCCATTTGGAGATCTCCTTTTTGTAACACAAGGGGCTTCAGTCCCACGTTCAGTATTTTGTCAGGATTGACACAAAAGCCTAAAAAAAGTCTCAAAATAATTTATAATTTGGTTCCTACAAATCCTTTCACTGCTCATGAAACCCAAACGCTGTAAAAGGGTTTATATTATATATAAAATATTTCTTATTTTCTTAAGAAATGCAGCTTAGATTCCTAGGAGTTTCATCCCGTGCCCTCTCCAGTTTGCCAAAGTTCATGGCTTCCTGCAGCACCTGAGCTCCCTGGGACGGAAAGAGTGAGGTGCTAAGAGGTGAGAGCAGCCTGAGCCAACTCTGCTGCCAAGGGCTTTGTTATGAAACCTGGGATGCAGCTCTTGAGGACACACCAGAGAACAGAGAGGCTTTTCTCCAGCCTGGAGATGCAACACTGAGCTACCTGAAGTGAACTTCTCCCCCTTCCTCATCGCACGCCACGAGCAGCCTGCAAATGCTGCCAGGACCCTGCTCCAACCACCCCATGGGACACCAGCAATCTCCTGAATTGGAACACCTTTAACAGGCGTTTTCCGCTTGTATTCAATTAAGGCAGCACAGTTTAATAACTGCAGATCTGTTTATTCTCTACCAGAACTGCCGAGGATCAGGGACTTTTATCTCCCTCTCCGATCACCTGACTCCACTCTCCATCGCAGGGTGAATAATCACAGCCTGGAATTTGCCATGTCACTTCCCAGCTCCTTGGAGGGACTCTCCTTGTGCTCACCCCAGTGACAATGCACATTGTGAGCAGGAATGTCAGAGCAGGAATGGCCAGCGCTCGCCTTCCTCACACCATGGCCCAGAGTGACCTTGGACAACTGTTAACTCTGCTCTTACCTCTTAGAAAGGGAGCACAAAAATTCAAAGCCTCCTTCCCCTCCTCAGGGCTTCTTTTGGCTGGTCAGCTCTTCTCTGGGATCACTGTTTCCAGAGAAGTGCCACTTTTAATTACAGAGATAGGGATGCAACCACCAGGCAAAGAAAGCAGCTGTACATGAGGCCACCCCCGATGTACACATGCTGCTGCTGCCATGAGGCTCTCAGGGAGCAAATCCCAGCTTTTCCAGAAAAGGTGCTTCAAACTGAAATGGCTCCTCATAGATTAATCAGCACCCGAAATGAAGAGCTGATGCATTAAAGGTGAGGGTGGGACAACAGGAAAGACAAAACCTCCTTCAAGCACGTCCTCACCTGACAGCCCTTTCTGGAATCACACACGGGGACAGGGCCTGAAACCAAATCTTTCAGCCTTCGACCTTTCCTGCTGTATCATTCCTGCTTTGATCACATCCTTCCAATTTATGGTCAACCAGCAGAACTTTGCTCTGTATGCTCCAAACCGAGCACTTCCAGAACCTCCCATGGTTTGTCCTACACACATAGCATGTCTGCCTGGCCACCCATCCCACACCCCAGCCAGGCACCCACAGTCTGTCCTGGTGGATCACATGGAAAATTATTAGTGGGAAAATACTTGTTCTGAGCTTCCTGTCACAGCACTGAGCAGCTTGGAAGGAGAAGGGGAAGTGCCACATGTGGATCCATTTCCAGTGGAACAGAGAGCTCTGTGTGCCCCATGGAGACACACATAGCTGCAGTGACAGCAGTGCCTTCCCTCCCTTCCTGACAGGTGAGCTCTGTCAGGTCCCTTCCCTGTGCAAAGGAAAGCTCTGTCGGGTGCTCCCCTGTGTGCAGGAGGGAAGGGGATAAAGCAGAACTTTTAACTCCAAAGTTACCTGTGCTGCTCTCAGAGAAATGAATCATAAACCTTAGAGGAACACCAATGTTGCTATTCCCAAGTAAATTTCTTAATGCAGTGAGCTAAAATCCAGCAATACAAACACTGACTCACCTTTGCAGTTTACACTTTATCTCCAATAAATGACTTACTTGTCCAACTCCTTTAGGACTAAGCCACGGGAACAACATCCCTCCTAAGAGCAAAACACAGGAAAAACATCCCAAACAATTCTTTTCCACCACTGCACTTTAGACCTGATGTCTGACATTAGTCCTGATCCCAGAGGCAAAGCGGGAGTGCTCCATGCACTCAGTCCCAGCTCCCACGGCTACAGCCATCCTAAATGGAATGCATTATTCCTGCATTAAAACATATGTTTTTCAAGGCAGCCAGCCATCCGGCTGTTCCAAGGGAGATTACAGAAGACCTAATTTTATCAGGCAGGGATACAATTCTCCTGGTTGTTTTTGCTCCCTAGGGACATGGAGCTGGGGAAAGCAGGTTGCCTGACTGCTGGGGAACAATTCCGAGAGGCTCCGTCGCTGATCACTCAGGCAGGAACTGGAATCCTGGGTCCACAAAATGTATTAATGGATGCCCTGTAGGCTCTGTGGGCTCCCATCCCTGTGGAATTCAGAGGCCAGGAAGACCTAGTTTGCATCAGCAATTCTCAAGTCAACAAGAGTTAGAAAGAGTTTATGTTGGCAGAGAAGTGCTAAAACTTTAAGCATTTTTTGTCTTTCCTTTTTCTTTTTATCAGCTTAAGTTACACTAAATAAAACAAAGTGTTTGCTCACAGCAAGGAAAGTTATGTTACTATTACATTTACTATCTTTGGTATAAACTCAGTGCAACTTAAACTTACGTCCTGCCTGTGTTTACTTCGTGTGTCACAAACTCTCAGCTTTGAAGTTTGAAAAGAACACAAACTGAGGTTAGTAGGCATTTTACTCCAAATAATCAGGCCAGAGTAACAACCCAGTACATGATTCAAGATGAGAAATACAGGTGTGAGGCTTTTCCCAAGACTTTTCATGAAATGCAATGGGAAAATTCATGTAGCAGATGGAATGCTGCTGCCTGCAGAGCATCCGTTAGCTATAAATCACTGTTTCCTCACACATGGTGCAAATGTAAGAGTCTTCCATTCTAATTAATCGAAGGAGACATCCTGGCCTGGTGACTCTTCCCTGATTTCACAAGCTCTCCAAAAACATTTTGGATTGAATCAGCCTCAATGGAGAGAAATGCTTCAATTCCTCTCTCTGTGAATCTAGGTCCAAAAATGCAACTGAGCAACTCACAGAGAGAGATTCAGGAAATGCTTTTTATAACTGAGACACGTGGGTTAAAGAAAACCATTCTAAGAAATTATCTGCACATTGTATTTGAAAGAAATGCAAACAGGAACTCTCCAGCTTCTGCCCATCCCTCGGGAATGCTGACCATGAGTTCACTCTTTGGCTTCTGAAACTTGCCACTGAATAAACATGATAAATCCAGCGAACAGAAAACTTCATGACAAATGCTAATCAGAGAGAGGGAATCAGGAAGGAACCATCACCCTTTCCACCACACCAGCGATGAACCAGAAACGTGGGGGGTGCTCTGTGGAGCTCCAAGGATCGCCTGCTCTGCTGCATGTCGGGAGGAGCAGCAGCTCTGTGCAGCTCCTCTGCCACCCATCACATTTCCTACTCAATATTTCATGCCATGGAATTTAAAATAGCAAGCTGGAGATTGGTTATCTAGGGCACCACAGCAAACTCCGACTGCGGCTTCAGCGCAGCCGTGCCAGGCCAGCAGGTCTGGTGAACGTTGCCAGCCTGAGCACCCAGCTGGAATGGCAAATATCATCCTGGAAGTACTAACAGCTGTAAAATCCAAACTGGGAATCACTGCTGCCAGGTGTCCCCTCCACCCAGCTCAGGAAACTGGTTCTAAGTCCAGCAAAGCTTCACAGAAGCAACCCGGGAGGAGGTGCAGGACTCTCTTTAAAGCCTCTAATTTCCTCCTCTCCCCAAGGCAAAAGGTCAGACCTGCAGATTTTAAAAAGAGCAAACTCGCTCCTCATTTCCTAAGTATAAAAGGGACAACACAAAAATATGCACATTTTTTAACCTTCCTGGTTATTTTTAATTATTCCAGTCTGGATGCTCCACAAACCTTCCTCCTCTTCCCCACGTTTACATGCTTCAGTCATGTACCAACAGTAAACCTGACTCCCACTCACAGTAGCCAAAATATTTCTTCCAGTATTTGTGTTTAACTCCCTCTCTCCAAACCATTAATCACTCAAATCATTCTGCTCTGACCATCTGCAGAGCAGGAATCTGTGATCATCTTGTGGACCTTCTGTTTGCTGCACTGGTGACAGACCTGGTCCTTTGCTCCTCTCGGTCACGACTGGAGCTGGATTTCCTTTTCCTGTGACACAGACATTGCGTGGAATCCATGTGCTCTGTGCTGACATCACTGTTTCCTGGGCTGTGAAGCTAAAGAAAACACAATTTCATCCTCAGCGAAAGCAGATGAGGGATCTTTACTGGGATCTTTGTAGAGCCAACCAAGGCTGGATGATCCCTGGATGAGCACAGCCAGCTCCCAGTGATGGCTCCAGGAGGGTTTTAGGCATTTCAAAGCTCTCACACTGTACCTGCACTGGCTGCACGCTGAGACTGCGTCAAAGCCCTGCACAGATTTCTCAGCAGATTTGGGACCCACCTGCTGCCAGTCCTGCAGGTAAATTAAGGAAGCAACATTAAAGCTTTCCCAGTGCTGGTTTTGCCTAATGCAAGACTTGTGGGTGAGATGCTGCATAAATGCACAAAAACCACCTGTAAGTCCTGTTAGCTACAGGCTGATCAGATCCAACTTGCTTATGTTTATAAAGTTCTTCTTCAACCTTTTCTGTGCTTTGCCCACAGCTCCTCTCTGAGTGGGGGAAGAAACTGAAGTGAAACCTTTCTGCTCACTCAGCACAATCCATACAGCCAGCCCCCACTCAGACAATTACTTCCTTTGCCTCTGTAATTTAAATTCTGTGCTTCAGCTGCTTAATCCATAAAAAAGGCCCTCACCTACTTTGACAGGCGCCTGGCAATCAAAGATTGCAACCTGAAACACACAATTTTTAAAAGATCAGAGAAATACCCTGATTCCCTAAGAAATTTTCAAGCCAAACAAAATAAAGACTCTGCCCACTTGCTTGAGTCAACATGTTTTCTTCCACTAAGGTTCTATCCTATTTGGCTGGCCTTCAGTCCTGAGTTTCCACCGTTTTGCTGATACTCCTTTTTCCACACATCCTTCTGTTTCTTCGGCTTCTGGAAACCCTCACACAAAGCTTTGCTCTGCAGACAGAGCCTCAGCTCTCCAGCGAGGGACAATCAGCTTTAAAAGGAACAAACCCAGGTGCACGGAGCCATCCACAGAAACACCCACCCAGCATCACAAACCAGACGGGGAATGTGTGTTTAGCTAGAAAAGCAAACAGAAACCAGCTCCCACTGGGCAGGAGGGAGGAGTGGTAACCCTGTCACGGAACCCACAAGGGGCTGAAATGACATCCAAGGTCTGAGCTGCTCACAGGAGCTCCTCAGTACTACGAGGTGGAATTCCCCTGCCATTCCCTGGACGTTCAGATATCTCCAGCTGGAGTTCCCTCCCCTCACCCCTTCACTAGTTAAAAACATCAGGCAAGACAGAAACCGCAGTGACACAAACCCCAGCAGCCAAATCAGCTCTTTCTGTGGGTGTTTAGCTGGGCCCTGCAGTGGGGCTGGCAGGAGGCTGCCCTGCTGTCACAGCCAGAGCTCTCACCTCCAGAGAACACACTTCCCCAGTACAGCAGTCATGTAACATGCCCTGTACGAAACAAATCCTCTGAACCTGCTTAATTAGAGCCTTTGGATCTGGATATTCCAGAGTTTCCCAGCTCCTTTGACAGCTGGGATGAGGTTGATGTGAGAGGAGCTGCTGGAATGTTTCACCCAAGGTGTTAAAACACCCAGACATCCCCAAGCCCAGTGGCAAAGTGCTTTAATATTAACATTTTCCACTGAATATGGGATGAATTCAGACATTTACCTCGTTCTGTGCACCCTTCAGCACACAGTGAGAACATTCTAAGGAACAGCATCATGTGGTGGATCCAAAGTCACCTTTGCTCAGAGCTGCAGTTCAGCCCAAAGGTGAGGCTGAGCTCCTGCACTCACAGACATGTGAAAACAGGGGGGAAAAGTCTTCTTTAAAGTTAATATCCCTGGCACTTTCATTCATCAAACAGAAACAGATGTAAATACAAAGACAGCCCTTCCCATCATTAGTGATGCACAATGTGGGTGTTACTGACAGATGAAGAAAAGCACCAGAAAGAAAAATATCCCAAAAGTGAGAAAAGAAGGCAAACATGAGTAATGAGCAGGTTCCAGATTTCCCACAGCTCCATGACCCAATTCTCAGCTGATACATAGTTATTGTTACTTGAACATTCTTCCTTAGAGGTATCAGCACTGATTCCTTCTGCCAGGGGAGGGGAGGTCTCCCTAAGTTCAGATTTGTGTATAAATGTCCTTCACACTGGTAGAAGACAAGGAATTCTTAAGCACACTTGGAAACGAATGAGTTGCTCTCAAAACCATCGCCAAGGCCCAAGACGTGCAGTAAGATGCAATTTCTGTTGATTAATGAAGGATTAATGTTTCCTGAAGCACGTCCCACTACTCTGCTCAGACGTTTTCTCCGTACTCAGGGATGGGTGACTGTTACTTCTGCGCTGACCACAAGGCTCAGCAAGGAATAATCCAGAGGTATAATTAGTCCTGTTGCTCTGTCTGCACAGATTGCTCCCTAAGAAACTCTCATGGCTCATCATTGCAAACTCTGATTTCTATTTCCAGCATACATTAAAGTAATCCTGCTCCACTTTGCACCCTGCTTGCTGACGCAGCACCTTTCACAACCACAACGCCAGATAAGGTTTTAATACTCTATTTCCCCCCGTTCTGTTATGAATTCTCTACTCTGTGGTGGTTAATAGTAGCAAATGCCTGCATAAAACTCACTGCAAGGCTCAGCACACAAGCGTTGGTGCTCCCAGCCCCTGGAGCCAGGTACTCCCCACTGTCACACTGTCCATCAAGGACAGAGCCATCACCAGCTCCTGCTGGAGCTACCCTGGGCTACTCCTGGCAGCTGCAGTTCCTCTCCTCTCCCAAAACCGAGGTGTTCCTACGCAAAAAACCTGACAGAAATATCACAACAGTGAAGCCCAGAGATGAAGGAAGCTGAAACAAGGGGGTGGGAAAAAAAGGATCGAGTGTTCTTATCTGAGCAACGACTGAGCAGTTGCACATGGAGCCCTGCTGCCATTTTTAATAAAATGCTTCTATTCAATATTGTTTACTGTCAACAGCCCATGGTTATATTCAGCAGAACAATGCACACACAGGCCTCAAAATCCCTCTGCTTAAGCCTCAAACTAGGGCGTATTTTTCAAGAACTCCACAATGACATTACCTCACTGCCTCACTCCCCCTTCCCACAGCTCACTTATCTCAGCAACAACATCCTCTGAAATATGTTCCCAAGAGCTTGGGGGCACAGTCACCCAAAATTCTCTGTACTCGTGGGTTTTTTGACAGAAGAAGTGATTTGCACAAACAAATCCTTGATATGCACATTAAGAAATCCAAGTATTAAACCCACAAAGGGGCAGTGGATTTAATATTCAGAGAATTACTTACATAACCCACAAAACTTCACTCTGTATCACCAAAGTTGAAGCTGTTGGAGCAGCTCGTTAAAGATTAGTGGGATGTCACAGCAGCCAGTCCAACAATGGAGTTCATTTCTTTTTAAGTTTGTAGCACAATCTATCACAGGGTCAAATCATAATGGGCATTCAGTGCCACAAGTCACAAACTTCAGAGAATCAGAAAAAAGCAAATGCTTAAACCATTCAACAAATTCTTTTAAAAACCTACTTGATGTTACATTTTGAGCAACACCACCGTTCCTCAATTCTTTGTTATCATGGAGTCCCCAAAACCAAACAGCAGATAAACTTTTATCACTTTTAGTTAAATATCTGCAGAAAGTGTATCTGAAAAAGAGCTAACAAAAGCCCCAAGCAGCCGAAATCAAGGGTTTAGCTACAACCCAGCTAAGGGCAGGAAAGCAGCGCCATGGCCTTTTCTGCTGGTAAAGCCTTGAGTGCCAATGTGGGCAGCGAGGGCTGACAGCCCCCAGCTCCCCCCCGGGAGTGAATTCCTCCTCTCCAAAGAGTCAATAAGTCTCTTTTATGCACTGTGGGCTCTGGGAGAAACGGAGCAAGGAAAGATGTGCTGGCAACTTGGTTTTTCTTAATTTTTTAATGCTAAGAGAGACACTGATGATCCTTGTAGGGTCCCTTGGAACTCAGGATATTCCGATTCTCTGGTTATTCCAGTCATGCAGTGAACCCTCCTGAGAAGCCACTGATTTTGGCATCAAGTTCCGTACCCTGATGGAGGGAGGAAAATTAAAACTATGCAAATCTGAGCTACCTGCTCTGCAACCTTCCCCCTCCTCCTCAGCCTCATCCCTCGCCCTCCGGCTTCACAAGGGAGATTCACAACAAAGCTGTACCGACAGCAGCATTTTAAACGCTGGGGAACAAAGACAAACCCATGCAAAAAAGGAAACAACAACAACAAAAAAAAAAAGCAGCAAAAAGCGCATGCTCTGAACCGATTATGGCAAAAGAACTTATTCAGAAAGTGGGAAGAACAGAGGGTTTGTCTTCGTTATTGTGCCCAAAGTTCCTGCGACTCCCCCGCCCCAGAACTGCCTGTCCCGCGGTCTCTCACTCCCACTCCGCATCCTCAGCTTGGGAGCTACAGAAAAGAGGCCACGAGGAAAAAAACACTCCCGAGGGAGGAGGGGGGGGTCAGGTCACTCACCCCCGACAGGTGAAGGACCCCTCCGGGGTGGCACTGGGGGTCAGCCGGGGGTGCCCCCGCACACACAGATGATGCTCCCAGCGCTCCTTCCACTCAGACGGAACCCCAGCCCGGGCCCTTCCTTCCTCCCCTGCTCCTCGCAGACAGACTCCGAAGCTTCGTCCATCGCA
>VZTN01035269.1:69094-90908 GCA_013400515.1 Erpornis zantholeuca | reverse complement strand
CGGGGAAAGGCTGAGGGACCTGGGCTTGCTCAGTCTCGAGAGGCGACAACTGAGACGGGACCTCATCCACGGGTACAGACACCGAAACGGGGGTGCTGAGAGGGGGAACCGAGCTCTGCTCCGGGAGCCCCGCACTGGGACAAGGGGAACGGGGAAGAACCGACCCCCGGGGATTGCAGCGGAACACGAGGAATAACTCTGCTGTGAGCACCGGGACCAGAGCGGCCGCGATGTCTCCCTGCCAGGGCCAGTTCCAGAACCCTCTGGCCACAATCCTGTGCCCGGTGCTCTGGGATGACGCTGCTGGAGCAGGGTGGGAGCCGATGGGAGCCGCAGCCTCCCCCGGGCCGGGCACAGGCTGGAATTGTGTGACAAAGCCCCGCAGTGGACCCCGAGCCCCCCAGCTCCCGGCAGAGCTGAGGGTCCCTCCCCCTTCACCACCACCACCACCCCTCGCTAAAAACCTCCAGAGACACAAAGAAGAGCTCATTGAGTTATGTTTTAAGGGTTTTTTTCTTTTTTTTTTCTTTTTTTTTTTTGTTTTGTTTTGTTTTTGGTGGGTTTTTTTCTCTTTTAAATCAGCTTTATTTTTCTAACTGTTATTTCAATTTCCCATAGCACCTTGGCAATGTCAAAAACAAATACAAATACATGTATTATCATTTGAACACTTAAAGCATGAACCTACTTTACACAAATTTTGTTTTGGACATTTTGACAACAGGAATAAACCAGAACAGACAGTCTAAAAGCCAGATAAGTCGCTTTTTTCTCCTTTCCTACCACTTTGAAGAGAGATCGTCAATGCCAAGGGGAAGCTGGATTCATCCGGGAGGAACAAGATGTCTGTAGTAACTCAAGCTCAATATATTATCTGAAGATTTTGTATTCTATAAAAATTAGAACAAAACCCATTTATGCACAGTCTGTTTACATTTGAAGTTGCATTTTTTTTTTTTTGGAAACTGTATCCATAACTGAAGTTCCATAAAAATAAACATCTGGTTCTTAAATATAAAATTTTAAAGTTGTTACAGGTTAGTTTGCAGATGGATTTTTTTTTTCCAGAAATAAGTTGCTTTAACTCCATTTCAAGTCCTCCCAACTGTACATTAAAAACAGACTCAGTGAACCTCTTGAAGTGCCTATGCTAAAGGCACTGAAGAGAAGAGCCAACTAAAATACTACAACAACCCAAAATTATGTACCATCCTAAAGGAAGCTCAGACTATATGGAATATATACACGCAAAGAAGAGCATGATAAATCATTCAGATTAATGGCAACAATCTTAACGTTTCAGAAGGAAATATCAAAATTAGAAACAAAAACTCTATTGCATATCTGTAGTAATCAAGGATTTACAAAAAAACTCATCAGAAGCCATTTCCCCCCGAAGTGCATTTCTGTTGCATCGTCTGTAATACAATGGTGCATTTTACAAATTTAAAATATCATCTGTACATACCAGATATCTCAGCCCAGGTAAACTCACCTGGGAACAGTAAAAATCGCAGACAGTTTCAAGACAATTAAGCTGATATTGACAAAGTAGTAAGGCCATAGCTATTTAACTACAGTAAAGCATTGATTAAGTCACTTATTTGCTACTGATCTGCCACAGTATCATCTTTCTCTTCTGGTTAATAGTGGGTTACTTTTTTTTTTTGTTTTTTTGTTTTTTTAAACCTACAGCTAAAACTGCACCATCATACTGTGCCAGGCTAATTAAAAAAAAAAAAACCAAACAAACAATAAAACAACAAGAGCAGGAATGTAAGATACTATAAAACTAACTTAATGTTAGAAATCAAACAAAACAAAACTTTTTGCACTTTTAATTTTACTATCACATGCAAAGAATTTCTTCTTTTCACTCCCCAGCAGGAGCACAAGAGAGTGCCCCCATCTTTTCCACACGCAGTAATTTGGAAAAGAGCTGAACTGGGAAGTGCATTTCTGTCCCTAACGAAAGTCAACAACTCTGAAAACAAGTCACAGTTCCTAAAACTGAAAGTTAGGTGTGATTTGCACCTCCTGGTATTATTTAATATCAGCAGAGCAGGACAATTTGTGTCCCGTGAGGGTACACCCAGAGGGAAGCACACAGAGCTGTTGTCACCTGGAGCCTGGTGAACAGGGATGGCTCCAGTGCTGCTGACACAGCAATCCAGCTCCCATGAAATCCAGGAGCTGCCCCAGCAAAGGGTCTGGCTCCAAACCATCCCTCTGTCCCAGCTTCCCCAGTCTGCCCAATGGGTAAACTGCTAGGGAGGGACACAAAACCCTTTCCCAGCCCAGCACAGGGAGGAGGAGGCAAAGCCAGTCCCTGCCGGGTCCCAGTGCCAAGAACTCCCACCCCACTACAGTTTCACAGCCTCTGTATCCAACTGGGAATTTCCCACTGCACAGAAAAGAACAGAAAGAAAAAATACCCAACAAACCCCAAACCACAGCCAGAGGTGGTGGAAGGGAAATGCTCACGTGAAACCCTTGCATGCAGGTGTGAAATTAAGCATTCCAAGTGCCCTAAGCTGAGAGAAGTTTGGATACGCTGGGAAAAGCCAACAGTTAGAGCCTCACCTAAATTCACTGCACAAGAGCCACAATCTGCTGCTGGAAACACTCCCAGGACTCACAGAGCACCCCTTTCCCATCACCCTACAAGGAAGATGGAGCCACAGTTGGTTGGGTTTTCCCACATCTGATCAATGACAAAGTTCCATTTCACCATTCAGGTCCTCTCAGCACAAGCAAGTCACTGACACTGGATCAGGGAATTCTGAGCAATATCTGCACCAACCCCTTCCCCCACAATTCCTCCTCGAAACAGCCAACAGCTTCCTCAACGTCCCAGAACACATCTCCCCTAAACACCCATGACCATCCTACAGGCTTGTTTTGTTCCAGTTTGGCTGCAGGAATTGTTTACAGCCTTTAAAATGAATTAAACTTTGCATTCGTTGCATTTCAGGACTTTGAGACTAAATATTTAAACTTCCCTATCATTCCAACAAGAGTAGAATTATCAAAATATATGGAGAAGGGTTGGTAAGAATCCCAAAACTGTGGATGTGATCAACGATTTTTTTTACTAAATTAAAAAAAACCTCCCAAACCCAGTACAGGTAGTTTCAAAGTGATAGTGATCTGGGGTTTTATATATATCTATATCGATACAGATATAAATATATATATGTATACATACTTCAGGACCCGAGGAAATGGCAGGAAGCTGAGTTGGGGGAGGTTGAGGTGGGAGATCAGGAAAAAGTCCTTCCCCAGATGGGGGTTGGGCACTGAACAGGTTCCCCAGGGAAGGGGTCACAGCTCCAAGCCTGTCTGATTTCAAGGAGCATTTAGACAATGCTCTCAGGCACAGGGTGGGATTGTTGGGGTGTCCTGTGCAGGGCCAGGGGTTGGACTCCACGATCCTGATGGGTCCCTTCCAACTCAGCCCATTCTATGATTCTCTGACTCTCTCTCTGTAACGTGCGTAGAAATGAACAGTTAACTGCATAAATACATTATATTGTGTTATGAATCAACTCAAAGCAATTGCCAAGCTGAATAATAAGTTAGAGAAATGACAACTCTGGCTTTATATATATATTTATAAAAATAGATATGAGTGTTCTCCAAGCAGTTGATAGAGAATTCCTACTGAGGCCCAAGTCGCCAAGGGTTATCTGGCTAAGAAATCAGAAGATGAAAAATTTCACAGTTATTTTAACTGCCACTTACATTCATTCTATGGCAACACGAGCATATATTACTAAGATGGTTACGGAATATATCACAATTGAGTTTTCCAGTGTTCACAACTTACAACTTTAAATTTGTACACTTCCTATTCACTAAAAAAAAAAGAGGAAAAAATAAAGATGTGATTCTTACTGCTGGAAGCTACTTTTCCCTAACGCTTTATACAGAACTTTGAACCCTGGTATGCTGATTTTGGCAGATTAATGCGCTGAATGTTCCTATTTCGGTCATTAATCACCCTGAAACTTAACCACTTGCTGCACAATAGTGTTGTGAATTCAGTCAGCACTCAGCTGGCAAGGAGCCACCTCTCCAGCAGCTTCTCTGAACACGAGGGGATTCTTTAACTCCACACCTTTAGTTCTACTTTAAACAGTTAAAAACGAGTCAGTTGCTCTGACATCAGCTGTAAACAACGAGTTCCCAGGAGTACAAACCCTGATTTCTGGCAATACAGCAGCCAACAGCCTATTCCAGAGCCAGCACAGAGAAAACTCAGTCACAGCTCTGGTTTGCTGCCAGCCATCCAGAGATGACAGCAAGTGCCCAGAGCTCCCACCTGAGAGGCAAAGTTCTGCATCTGCAATTCCAGGCTCTTTACCTGTGCAGGTAACACCAGGTGCTGTGTACCCACCTGCCCCTCCTACCCTGGGGCTGCCTCAGGAAAACACACCAAGAAAAATGCACTGAAGTCTGTAATAAAGAAATTAGAGAAAGTAACAAGAGAGGAAAAAAGCAAACAAACAAAACCCCAAACCTAAGGAGTTGCCCTCAAAAGGAGGCAAGGAAAAAGGGCATATTAAAAGATTCTAACACGCTCCCTTTGCCTCCTTCCACTGTGTCTACAAGACAATTCCTGCTGTCCACGCACTCTCATCTACAATCCAGTATCCTGCAAAAATTATACCTTAAAAAGCTTGCTGAATGAAATATTAGTAAGGTCAAGAGACTCTACTTCAAGCTGGAAACACGTGGTTTACTACAGTAGTACATTCAGTTTTCATCATCAGTGACTAAGTGATGACAACAGTTCTGGCTGCACTCGCTCCGCTCAGGCTGCTGCAGAGGCCTCTGCAATGCCAGGCCATCCACAGGCAGACACACCAGCCCACAAGCCAAACGTTAAATAGGTTAAAAAAAGTTCTAATTTTACAGAAATGCTCATTTTCCAAAAATAATATTCTCTTATCCTTTTCCTCCTACACCGAGGGACAGGTTAATTTGTCAATTCATATCCTTTCACTTTGTCAAAACGCTACTTTCACAACCCCAAAGCTGATTTCAAGCAGGAAAACCCTCTGCAAATTAAAAACAAAAAATACAAAAATTATAATCTCTATATTTATAATGATTGGAATCCTCCAGCATTTGTGAAATCACTTTTAGAGATGAATTTTGGGACCCTCCACAACTTCTCCACACAAGCCACGCTCCAGTTCAGTATTCCCCTTCCCGAATCCTTCCCTCCTCAGTCTCTCTGCTGCTCATTAGTCCACAGCTCAAGTTAAATAGAGAATCATTGGCTGGCCCAGCATTACTTTGGTGAGCGGGGTGGCACGTACTGCTCCTTGCCGACGCGGCGCGGCGCTCCCTGAGGCGAAGATCTGCGTCCAAACTGGCGCCTCTGTTCCCTGATTTTCCCAGCAGCTCCCCTGGGAGCTCCGCTGCCGCGGAACCCAGAGTAATCCTTCATTCGACCTTCAGGCCTCTCGTGAGGAGCCTTCTCCGGAGCCTTCTCCGATGTACCATTTTCTTCATTTTTGGCAGGGGGAACGATGTTGGTGCGATGCTCCCTCAGAGGCTGGACAGGGACTGGGGGTGGCTCCTTTGGGGGCTTCTGGCAAACTTCGGCGTAACTGAGCTTGCGAGGCTCCTTTGGGAGCAAGGAGGAGAGCGAGGTTTACGCACCACAACCACCTCCCAGCCTATCCCAGGCACAACAGCAGCAACACACATGGCGAGAGGAGGGAAACACCCCAGCACATCCCAGAGAAAGATCCCTGTGTCATTCCCATTCCCTGCTCTGGGCCTTACCTGTGTCAAAAGAGCAGGAGCTGCACTTGCTTGAGCAGAAGGTGAGGAGGTGTTTGTCCTCGGTGGCTTTGCAGCACTGACAGGACAGATGGATGCCGGTGGGGAAGCAGGACTGACCACGTCCTTCGGAGCAGAGGCTTCCTCTGGTTTGCTCTCTGGCTGAACCGTGCTGATAAACCAACAACAAGTCAAATTAAAACTACTGACACTAGGTTTCAGAGATTATTTCCTTTCTTTGAAGACATAAGTTCAGAACACAACAGCACATTCATTCCAACCATGATCTGGACAGGTAAGGGAGGAAATTGTCCCACTCTTCTTCACTGGGGTGGCCTCACCTCCAGTCCTGGGGGCAGTTTGGGCACCAAAATGAAAGATATCTAAAGCTGTTTTTGACNAGAGATTATTTCCTTTCTTTGAAGACATAAGTTCAGAACACAACAGCACATTCATTCCAACCATGATCTGGACAGGTANAAGATATCTAAAGCTGTTGGATCCAAAGCAGGGACAAGGGGATGGGGCAGGGCTGGAAGAGTGGCTGAGGGCACTGAGTCTGTTCAGCTGGAGAAGAGACTGAGGGGAGACTCATTGGGGGCTGCAGCTTCATCCCGAGGAGCAGCTCCGATCTCTGCTCCCTGGGACAGGGGCAGGACATGAGGCAACAGCTGGAGCTGGGCCAGGGGAGGGTTAGGTTGGATATCAGGGAAAGGTTCTTCTGCCAGAGCGGGGTCAGGCACTGCCCAGGCTCCCCAGGGAATGGGCACGGCCCTGCCAGAGCTCCAGGAGTGTTTGGGCAGCGCTGCCAGGACTGCCCAGGGTGGGATTGTTGGGGTGTCTGTGCAGGGCCAGGGACTGAACTGGATGATCCCTGTGGGTCCCTCCCAGCTCAGGATGCTCCATGATTCCATGGTATGTCCATGTTCTCCGCATACCTCAGCGGCACAGGCTCGGTCTGGCTCGGGGAGCTCACGCTGGGCACGGGCAGTTGGGCAGCGCTGGGCATTTGTTCTTCCGGAGCAGGAGCTGGGCATGGGGACAGGGAGTCTTTGCTTTCCTGCACACAGAGCACAAGTTGCAAAATACAGAGTGATACTCAAATTTCTCCACAATATGGCACTGTTAGACATCTGAGAAGTGGGGGAGTCCCAAAGGCTGCTCGAGCCCTGATTTTTAGTTCTTTTGGACCATCACCTCTAAAGCAATACCTCTTTATATGGGCAAAACAAGTAGTGGGTAAAACCAGAACTAAGGCTGGATCACCCAGAATATCAGTGCTTTGTCCCACCAGCTCAAAGAACGAATTCATCTGGAAAGATCCCTTGCCCACACTCCACCAAAACTGTTCCTACTCCAATAGCCAACATTCCTCCTTTGCCTGCTTTATTCCTAAAAGTCACTGAGTTTACAACAGCATAACTGCATGTGCCCTAGCTGCATTCCCATTAAAAAATAGGGGGGGAAATGCACTGTTATATGAACAAACTGGTGTGAAATCTGGGATGAGAGCATTGGAATACATGGCTCTAACAAACCAACCCTTTAACAGGGAAAAGGGATTCACAGCACCCAGATACTCCCATGTGGGTACAGAGACAAGACCGGGCACCTTCTCTTTGCAGACTCCTTTAACGACGTCGGACATCCTGCTCTCCAGCACAGGCTCTCCCAGAATTTTTGCTGTGCTGCCAGGCAAAGGTGGGAAATTGGATGCAAGCAAGTCAAACTTTGGTGTCTGAGTCTTTGTCTCTGCTGAAGGCTGAGGTCTCTAGAGAGGGAAAAACATCCATTACTAGAATTGTAACACTGAACAGTAAAAGCCCTGAGCAAGTGTCAGGAACTTCCTAGAAAAACTGTAAACCCCCAAAGTAATCTGAGGATTTAAGGACTCTGCCATTCCTTCAATAACTGCAAAGCCAACACTCTGCACTTTGTGTGACTCCCCACAAAAAGGGAAGCAGAACTTACTGAAACCCGGTCGTCCTCCCGTCTCCTCCGGCCTCGGAACACGTTCCTCCTTTAAAGACAAGAACACCATTCAGAGCATCCACCCAGCTGAAGTGGGCACAGCTCTGCATGAGAGGATCCACAGCTGCCCGCTGAGCCTTCCCCACACACAGCTCTGGATGTTCTCCCTCCTCAGGAAGGGTCAGAGTCCCAACTTTGGAAGAAGTTGTAACAGAGTCAATAGGGGAACAACTTCTCTTTCTCAGCCCCCTGGATGAGCATCTGACCAAGCATAGGGACAATTACTTTACAGTAATAAACTTATTAGTCTGATTTCTCACTGATCTGCCTTTTCAAGTGTCTAAACCCTAAATTAAAATAAAAAGAGATAAAACCAGTGAATCTTAAAATACTGAGGAGCATCAAATCCCCAGCCAAGCATTTACTTATTATTTATAACAATACAGATGCCAACTTTATTGCAGCATCTGTTTTCATTCTGGGTACAAATCAGATACTTTAAAATAAAGACACCTCACTGTCTTACTGTCAGCATCATTACCAACTGGAGAGTGAAGCTGGAACCATTCCTGCTCTCAGGTCAGCATTTATTGCTCCTGATTTACTTAAGCATCAGTTTTCTCGTGGCTGCTCCTTACAGAAATGCATTGTGTGCTGATGGTTGGTATCTCTGACTCACACAAGCCAAGTCCCAGCTGCTGTGTGCCACAAACACAGGACACAGCCTTTACCTGCCCCTGCCGACGCCGTAATCGCCGTTCTGCTCCAGCTGTGCCGTGGGAGAATCCTTCTGGGAATACCCTTGGTCTTGGTGCCCTGTTAAAGAGCTGTTGTGTCGCTCCATGACAAAATTCCTTGAGCTGGTTCTGCTGAGGTCCCCCATGGGCAGGGCCCCGGCGCCGGGTGGGCCCTCTGGGTGCTCCGAGCTGCTGGATGAGCGGAAATGGGGCTTCACCCTGCAGGCACAGAGAGGGAGCTGTGGGATCCCCCCTGCTGAGGAACCACACCAGAACCACCACCAACTGCAGCTGATTTGAAGCTGACAAGAAAACCAGGAGGTCAGCAAGCACCAGAACTCCTGTTTCCTGCGTACGATTGTCAGGAACCAAGGTATTTGTCTTCCCAACCTCCATTAATCCCTTCTGTTATGGTTTTCTTGCAGCCTCCACTCACTGAAGTGTTGGCAAATGCAGGAAACATTGAGATTGCTGCCCAAAAGATATGCAGGAGGGCACAAAAAACCCCAAAACCTCAAACAACTAAAAAAAAAATCCCAAAACTGAGGGGTCACAGAAGAGCCAGAAGAACCCAAAGAGGAATTTTTCCTTTGTCTGGGCCTGCAGCACTGGCACAGGGCACTGGAAATTGAGCTGGAGAAATAAGCCAAGGCCAAGGAACAGATTGATCTGGCCACAGGCAAACAAACTGAACTGAGACACAAGGCCAGGAGTGACTGAACATGGCAGACCAGGCCAGTGCAGCTGAGCCCTACCACACACAGCCAGGCTCGGCCTGGCTACTCCCAATCCCAAACCCCCAGCACTGACTGTGCAGTTCCCAACCCCCAGACATTTCACCTCCTTATCGATCAGCATTAAAGCTGTGCTTCCTTTGAGCACAGACACAGCTCTGCACACTCAGTGCTGCTCCAAGTTAAGGCTCAGGGTCTTAAACGCAGAATTCCCCTCAGAATCCCACACAATATGGAACCTCAGATCCCACACAATATGGAAGAGTTTTCTGGAGCAGCATTTGGGTGTCTTCAACTATTTTTCACTTTTGCCCCTCACTGGTTTTCCACACAGCACTGATCAAAGACAAGAACTCTAAATTCTCTCTCCTCTGGTAATCTCTGCACATCTCATAATTTAAGGAGAGCAGGAGGATTTTGCACACTCGCTGTTTTTAAACGATCTCATTATAACATTCCATGAAATCAGAAAAAACTCTCCTAGTGGCAGCCAAAGCATGACTCCTCCATCTCCCTTTCCCACAAAGGAGGATGTTGCAACAAATCAGCGCAAAATAAATACAAGTGGCTTAAACAAATGTTTAGCTACAGAGAAAACTCCAACACTTAACTATTAACTGTCTGTACCACAAAAAAAATCAGGTTTAATGGGCCAGGACAGAAACCCTAAAGCAGCAGCTGGATGAACTCTCCAAACAAGCTGTTCTGCAGTTCAAGAGGAGATTTGGTGAACAGAGATGAATTCACACTTCCCAGCTTCAAGAAGCATCAAGAACCAGTTTTAAGGGCCCAATAAAGTTTAAGTTTCCCATCAGCAAAAACATAGGGAGAAGATGGAGCAAAGTCAACTAAATGCTTCCATTTTGTCCAAGTTGTTCTCAAAATGGCATATTCTCAAGTCACTGTTCAGCCCTCAGATCTCATAATCTTACCCGTCATCGAGAAGGCCACAGTCTTGTCTGGGCAGAAGAGCAAAGCAGAAAAGATGAGAAAAGATAAAGGAAGGGGGAAAAAAGAGCAGAGAGAAGGAGAAATGATGTGAGAGCAGAAGGAAGGAAGAGCAGGAGGAAGGACAAGCAGGGAGCACAGGCTGCCCAGCCCCCAACTGTGACCTGTTCTCTCTTAGCGCGATACTTGATCATCACTGGGCCAGCAGGACCTGCACAGGCTCACCCTAAAGCTGCAACTTCAAGCACCCAAGTTTTACAAATCTAAGTCTTTACATAACCACAATTTTAAAAGCTTAGGGTTATGCAGATGTGATGTCCAAGCAGGCATTTCAAGGTGTTAGTACTTGGATACACACAGTTCTTGCACAGTTGCAGCATCTGTACTTCCAAGAGGATCCACGTACCTAAGAGCTTTACAGGTTTTAAGACTGTGCACAATTTAAAGCAAAGAAAAAAAGACAAACCACCTTTGTCAAGATGTGAACTAGGAGCTGAGCAGCTGCAACTGGAGCAGCTGCTCCATCTTGCAGGCAGAGTCACGCTCCCAGTTCCACAGTCTGTGTTAAGACTCTGCTGAGTCACCACAGACCAAATCCTGAAGTTCCCCTTCTGCCAACAGCCACAGACCTGAACTGTAGCACAAAGCCACTCACGGCCCTGGCAGTTGTTGACTGATTTCTCCAACAATACCAACAGCAATTCCCATGATCCCAGCCCTGTGCTGCACACAAACAACTCCCACCCCCACACACAGGTTACTACTCCATTGTATTCACAGAGCAATTCCTCCAGCAATCAATACAAAGCGTTTCCTCCTCCCCAGTGTTTATATCAAAG
The DNA here is from genome assembly GCA_013400515.1 of Erpornis zantholeuca. NCBI lineage: Eukaryota > Metazoa > Chordata > Aves > Passeriformes > Timaliidae > Erpornis > Erpornis zantholeuca. The sequence goes on along the minus strand of VZTN01035269.1, from coordinate 79,883 downwards.
TCTTTACAGCTCTCAGGAAAGATGGGGATAAAGCAAACAAATTACAGGAACAGCCCCAGTATTGAGCAGTTGGACACAGCAATCAGGACAAGCAACTCCCACTGCAGGAACCAGCAGCTCCACAAGCCTGATCCCAGGAGGAAAGGCTTATGCTGTGCTGCAGGAGTTTATAATCTGTGTATAACAAACATAATAACAAGTATGACCTTAGGAGGAAGTTATTTATTTGTCTGCAAAAATTCCTCTGAGGCTTTTAAAGGAGTTACCTTTGCTTTCTCCAGCACCGTGTCCCTTATTTTAGGATCTTAAGCTGCCAACTTCTACTTTCTTTTTTAAATTGAGTTGAAAAACATCACACGTGTGATAAAACAAAATAAATAATGTGGTCCCATCAGAAAGCACTGCAGGTGACATGCAAGGAACACATGAGGATTTCAGTACTGGAAGTTTTCCAGGAGCAAACACCTGACAGAACTATCTTACCTATTCCTATGGAATGGGCGACCTATACTCAGAGAAGCAGCATTTGTTTTATATGATCCTGGTGTATTAAAGCCATTCACAAATCCACCGTTGGGAAAGGGGGCCTGCAAACAGACAGAATAGTCTCAGTGGCTGAGCTACAAAGGAAACATTTACAGATTAATGATCAGCTTCAGCAGTTACTCATGGCTGTAATTTTACACTGGGCTACAGCATCTACTGTGATGTGAACTCACTAGTCCAGCCAAACCCCCACAGGTTCACAGTCTGCATCTGCTTTAGCAGAGCTCCCCCATTCCTGGAAAAGCTATGGGCTCTTCCAGTAACACAACCTGCTGGATAATGGAATTTCACACTAAAATTCCTTGAAATAAGTGGCAGCCAATGGTGAGACTGGCAGCTCCTCTGACTGTTGCTTTATCAGGACCCTGACATAAGTGTCATAAACCAGAGGGATCTGACCAAGAAACCTGGAATGCCTGCTCACCCTAGGGATTATCAACCAAATTATCCCTGATGGGCCAAGCTCCTCCTCCCCTTCTCAGCAGCTGTTACTCACCAGTGGTGTCTCAAAGTAAGGTGCAGGATTCGGAGACCATGTCTGAGGCACGATGCTGTAAATTGAGTACTGCTGAGGGCTATATACAGGCTGCATAAACAGGGGGGAGGCAAACTGGGCTTGGGTCTGCACGGGCTGGGGATACACACTGGAATCCACGACCCGGTAACCATTCTTAGCAAAAAATGTGTTGATGGCTTTTATCCTGGCCTGCAAGAGAGCAAATCACACCACATGTTAGCTGGGAGAAAAGGAAAACATGGAATCTTTCTTGCTTGCTGGAGGGATGTGAAAGTTGATTACTGCTTATGAATAAAAACTGATAGAATCAGTCCAGATCATATTCCCACAGCGTGGTAAGGAGAAGGACACACATTGCTGTAACTGGGTGATCTATAAAACTGGAGATAAACGCTGCTTTCTGGAGCAGGAACTGTCCAGACTCCAATTGTGACAGCTCCTCTCACAGTCCATGCACTTTGCAGCAGCCAACTCAAGACTGGCAGTGGCAGGAATCCCTCTCCTGAGCTCTGCAAACCCAGATTCTGGGGCAAGCAGAGAAGGGAAGTCAGCACAGGAATATATTTCACTCCCCCTGGGAAGCAGTGCTGTGAGTAACCAGCAGCCATTGAACTGTAATTTGTCAGAGCTCCCCATGACCTGGTTCACATTCCCAGACTCCAGAGCCAGAGCCATGGACCATCCCAGTGCCGAGCCCTTGGTCCCACCCCCCACAAATGGTCACCACCATCCAAACAGGAACAACACAACTCAATGCCAAGAGAAACAGCAGCTAAAGCAGCCTCACCATTACTGGCTTGCCCTGAAAGGTTTTCACTTCTTCCCTTAAGTATTTGAATGCCTGCAAATTAAAAAAAAAAAAAAAAAATCAACATTAGAATATCTTGATCAGGTTGTACTTCCCAAAGGATGTTCCAGGATTTAAGACAAATGTGCAGCCATGTGCTTCCCTGTCAGCCCAGCTAAATTCATTAACACTTCCAATTCAGGATTCTAGTGCCAGTCATGGTCAGAGACCACAGAGGCAAGAGCCAGGCACGGGAATTATAACCCCACAATCTCTCAAGTTTAGTCTTATTAACCAGAATCTGCCAGTAAGCTCTTAAAACAACAAAAGGAGATCAGTAAATAAATATTTCTTTTAGCTATGGGAAGCACATGTGCACTTTCCTTGAGCAGGGGAAGGACTAAAGCTGGGGTGTCAGAGGAAGGCAGCCTTACCTGTTGTGCATCTGTGTCGGACTGGAATGTAACGTACCAGTTGTTGTTGTGAGCAAACTCACAGCTTATCACCTTGGGGCAGTTCTCATTCTTGAACAGAGCCTTCACCTCCTGAGGAGAGAAGTTCAGAGCCCTTATACAGTGAACACTCAAGTGACCCAAGTTTATGCTCCAGCTCCTCAGCTGCCACTCTCCCTTGACCAGGAATACTTTTTTATTCCCCTGACCAAATTATCCTCTACCTCCTTCTTAACCCACACATCCTAGTTCAGCCTCCTGGGCTCCCCATATAAAACAGAGCAGGCCCAGCTGGCAAGAAAATCAAGATCTGTGTAGACCTGGTGATATTTTCATATGACACAGGTAGGAAAAGTGTGGCTTTAGATCAGCAGAGTCATGGAGACAACAATGATTCCATGAAATATTTCTAAGTCAAGGCAACCTGACAGCTTTGCAATAATCAGATTGTAAAGAGAGGGACAAGCAGCTGCTCAGTGTTTGCATTAAAAGAACTCATTAAAAATGCTGCTAGACAAACACCCTGTGTTACAACTTTAAAAAACAAAGAACTAAATCATTCTGTTCGCCAAGTATCAGGAGGAATTTTATTATCCTCCCTTCTCGGACATAATGAGCTCAGCTCACGCTGGGGCTCAATGAATGAGAAATGTTTAGTAACATTTCTTGCTGCCAAAACAATCGTCTGACTTCAAGTAAAGTTATTGCTGTGACAAAAATTCAGCCTGAATTCCAAGCTATGCCCTGGACTGATTTATTTTTGGATCTGAAAAGAAACCAGTTCAAACTTCCTTCCAGAAAAGCCAAGTTAGCTCAGCTTTGGGGGAAAAAAAGTTTACTTAAGAAGGTTTAAATAGAGTAGTAAATAATGGGAAGGGACAACGGCAATAAGTTTTTGTTTTGACAATGCACCCAGGTGGAAAAAGTTACCAATGTGGTCTAGAAGAAAAATATCAGTGTTTAATCCAATTAAACACCAGCTGACCTTTTCCTGGTGCTGTTTGAACCCCTACTGAAGGCACCTACCAAACCCAGTAACACTTCTTTATTTCCTTTCTCTTTATTTACCTCTATAGGTGTTGTTTCAGGGATCTCACGGAGAATGATAATACATCGTTTGTGGTTTGGTCTGACTTTCTCCCCCCTTTCATCCACTTGTACCATAGGAGAAGCTGAAATTAAAGTATAAAATTCAGACACAGAGCACATCTCAGCAGTAATAGACTCTCTCATGGAACTTGGAACAAAGAATGAGAATTTGGGAGTTTGGGACAGCCTCCCACTCAGTAAAGTTCCTGTCACCATTTACCAGCACAACAAACCATAACCAGCTCAGAGACTACAACATCTCTCCAAAGCACAGAAGGATTCTTTGTGCTACCAATACAGATACCAAAGTCCCAGACTTACATCTCAAAACTTCAAGAATAAGGTCCATATCTGTTGTCAGCTTCTTAATCCCTTCCATGTTGGCAATTGTCCATATTGGAACAAACTGATCACTGTCCATCTGAGACATCAAGTAGAGATCCTTCGAAAGATTCTCCCTAAAAAGACATAAAATTATTATTTAATAAAGATCCTGAACCTTAGAGAAAACTCAGAACAAGATGATAACTACAAGCTTAAATAAATATTCACCAGTACCATTCACAACCAAAATACCCTCAGATTTTCTCTCCTGGAACAAATCCCACCAAATCAACACAAAGCAGAGTAAGATAATTTTAAAAACTTAATGAAGTTCCAGTGCCCTACACGTTGGTCTGCAAAAAGGACCTGCCAAAAAGACTTCTGGTGCCACACAGTAAATTATCTCAACGTCTTATGACTGTGGAGCACAGAAGTCATACTCATCTGAGGACATGGATGCACAGATAGGACTGAAACAGATGGAAGGTGCCACGGGGCTTCTACAGCACATCAGCAAATCTTGTTCTGTGTTTTTATCAGGATGATGGCACATATCAAGCCAAAAAGAGGGATATTTGCCAAGGATTTTAGTAAAGGGTTTATGCACCTACCGTGAGAAGCAGAATTCAAGTTGTTTTCTCAAACATTCTCTAATGTCCTCTGTGGACACTGTGGAGCTGCCATCACCTGAAAGGGACCACATCCACCATCAGCTCCCACTTTCATGGCAACAACACAAGGCAAGGACACATCTCATTGCAGAGTACAAGAATAAATCCCTCTGGGTAGGACCAAGAGGAAAAGTTCATCCAAGATGCTTAAAGACCCCCAAGACCACACACTCTCAAAATCACTCTGATCCCACTTGCCCCTGTTTGGCCAAATGTTGAGGCCATACTGGAGCTGCTTGGATACATGTGGACGTGTCAGAGCTCCAACATGGTTACACCACACTTACAGCAGCTCCAGGGGGGTTACAGACACTGACAGCAGCATTTGAATTTCAGCACTCACCAGACACTTCATAGATTTGGTATCCCAGATCTTCAGTCGCCAGGACAATTCCATTTGCTGACGCCTCATCAACTCCTGTGCCATTCCTTGTGGCTTCACAGGACGGGGAATACATCACTTCATACTGCTTGCAGCTGTCCTCTGATATCTCTACGTTACCTGGCAAAGGAACACACCAGCAGCAGGAAAACTCCTGTCAGCTTCAGTGTATTTCCCATTTGAAAATTCTGGCTACCAACATTAAAACAAAAACTCAAGAAAGCTGTACCTGAAAGTGCCTAACCTTAGCCTGTATTTCTTAGACTTGCTGACCCTCAAAGTGTCAGAGAATCTAAAAATCAGCCTTTCCACATGAAATTTAAAATATTTAAGCGAGGTTCCTAAAAACAAGGGATGAAAATTGCTTACACTGCCTCAACTGCTTCACTTTGTTATGAAGAGACAAATGAGTTTCTGTCAGGCAAAGCACAAACCCAGCGCTCTCTCCTCACTTCTGCTGACTTAACCAGAAACCTTTGACAAGGCCACACAAGCTGAATGTTCCCTTCTTTATCCCTAACTTTTACTAAACCATTTTGCAGGGAAATCTTCTGCATCCTCTGCATGCTTTGAGTCACCTCAGCTACACCCCAGATCAAGTCTGAGCCGAACAAGTGAAACCACTTGAATCCTTAGTTCTGGACACTGCCTGTGTGCTAAGGATGGGAAGGGGACTGCAGTGGAACAGCCTGAATGGAGAGGAGCTAACTATGGACACTGCACAGGCTCTGCTCCTCAACAAACACTCCTGGCAGTTCTCAGCAGCACCTCGGCTGCCCAGGATTGCAGGTGGCCCTCAGATCTCATTTTCCTGTTCACAGGGTCCAGTGGATGCTCAAGTGCAGCAATGGCATGAATCCATTTCTACACATGCAGCACCTGCTCCCCTCTTAGCGCGTTACTTGGTCATCACTGGGCCCCTTGACTCCTGTTCCAGCAGAGCTTGGATACCTTCCTGAACCGAAGCCCACTGCTGAGACCCACCACCCTTACAAACCACCTGCTGCTTTCTCGTGTTCCTTTCATCCATGTTGCTCCACCAGCACTGACAACCTCAAGGACAAGAGCCAGAGGTTGCTTCTCACAGCTGAACTCCCCATGTGTCCCCCAGGAAGGGCTGTATCACAACCCCGACACCTCACCCTCGGCTGGAGTCCCCTGGGCTGCTGCCGTTTCCTGCCACGTGTGCTCTGTGCCATTGGTGGGGGGCACGGCCTCACCACTGCCCTGGGGCACTTCTTGCCACACTTTTGCATTGGGGTTCAAGCCAGCACCTTTCGATGTTACCTGCTGAAGAGACCAGAGCACTTTGGTTAGTTAGAGCAACCCAGAGAAGCCTCAGAAGTCAAGCCAGAAAATACAGATGAATTTAGTGATTGTCTCTAGAGTTCCACATCTCAAGTGTCTACCCAGCTATTAAGCACCTATGTGATTTTTTTTATTAATGAAAACAGGAAAATCCTTGGTATTTTCCAAGTATTTCGTTTCTACCTCCATTAGAAGTGTTGCCTTCAACCTCTCTTTATTGACATCCAACAACATCAGCGGAGGCAGCGGCTACTCGGCAAGGACTCTGGGAACTCATAAGCTTTTAAAGACTTGACTGTCATAATGCTCCAGTCCCCTTTCACCAGAAAGGGAAATTTTCCCTCCTCCAGACCCCTTCCTAGAAAGGAAGGTAAAAAAACATATGTCAAGGAGAAGAAACTGTATAACTTAATGGAATTAGTGACATCTGTACTAACCAAGCATCACCTGTGCAGTGCCAGGATTCCTCCTGAGCTTACCCAAGTCCTACCCCACTCCCCCAGGAATCTTACATACATCAACAGACACTAATGATTTCCTTAAACTTGTAACCATGGAGATTAAAGGTTTTGAATCACCAAGACAAACTTACACACCATCCCAGCCTGCTGGGGAGAGAACAAGATCTTCTCACTTTGGGTCTGGGCAACAAGGACCATAATTAGAGTGAGAGGGTTACAAATGAGACAGTCAAGAAGAACTCCAAGATTCCAGCCTGGCACCTGACACAGAGAAATGCTCATTCCCACATTACAAGGTCCCTCTCCCAAGAGCTCTCAAAGGCATTTGGGTGAGGAATTCAACAATCCAGCAGCAGCACAGAAGAAAAACATGGCTTTTGCTCTTTTCACATAGTGAAATAATAACTATAGTTATAGGGCAGTGAATAAAACTACCCTTGTGCAAAAATTCTCCCCCCAAGATATCCCAACTCCCCACAAGCAGCTAAAACAGTTCCTCCAGCCACTGAACGATGCTCCACTTCACTGCTGCAATTTGCTGGACTTTAAAAGGTGAAAGCCATTAATCCAACTCATATCCACAAAGGCACAGATAAGCAAGTTGGACATTTCAGAGGCCAAGCTCCTGGATTCTGAAGTTAAGGAGTGGCTCACTACCAGGCCTCAAACATACAGCACAAGGATAAGGAAGCAGTTGCAATAGCTTTAGAGATAATTCCTCTGCCAAGGTCACACCTCGTGCCAGAGCAGTTTGCTGCAAGGACGAGCCCCAGCTCAGTAACAAGAAGCCTCCAAACACTGAAGAGGTTCAAGACAACCATGTGAGAAGCAAAACAAAGACCAAGGTTTTTGCAAAGCTCTGAGATCCAAACCCCCCACACACGACTGATTTAATCCACATAGCAACAGAGTCTTCCCCTCCCATTAATCTTTGCCCAGGAGCAGAGCTGGAAACAGTTCAGGGTGAAAGGACACACGTGCAGTTCCCTTTCCAGATTTCAGTTGTTCCTAAACAAAACAACCCTCAAAGAAAAACCCAGTAACCTGCTGCACCCACAGGCTCTGAAACTGCAGTTCAGCAGTTCCAAACTAAATTCTGCTCAATTTCTGGTCACTCCTGGGGCAGCATCACCTGCCCACATGGGCTCCTGCTCATGGACCCAGAGCCAGCAGGTCCCAGTTCCTTGAATTTACTTTTCAACAAAGCGAAAAGAGACAAGACACAACCAAGAGATGATTCATTCTTTTCTAAAAATAAACCATGCCTCACTACCTACATCTCTGAGCTCAGGCCTAAGGTAATTTGAAGGAATAAATGTGATAAAGTGAAACTGAAACACTTTGAGGTGCTTACTGCATTGCCAGAGCTGACTGGAACTAAAATCAACTCTGACAAAGTGATGAATGGATCACAAACACAATGGCTGGGACACACACCTGGAACAGAGCATGGGCCACTTCCCCTCGTGCTAGAAACAGGGAGCTGTAACAGCCCAGCAGGATCCAGCCCTGCTCTCACTCATCTTAACAGCAAAACCCCACGGACTGGAGAGAATAAAAAGTCCCTAGTTTACATCAGCTTTTGGGAAATTCATGCTGCGCTCCATGGGCAAAACTGCTCCATCCTGGCCAGCGGCTCTTCAGAAGAGAAGGCCAAAATATCAATTCTTGCTTATTTAACTGAGGCTACAAACACCGAGCCCGTGGGATTGGCTGCAGCACGATCCTCCCAGCTGCTATCGGGAACTTTCATGACGAGGTTAAAGCTTTACAGAGTGACAAAGGTTGGGAACACTCGCTGGGATCCACGAGCTGACAAAGCTCTCCTCCTCAGCAGAGCTTCCCCTCTCACTCATGCTACTTTCAGCAAACGTGGATCAAAGATTCTCTCCCAGCAACTCCCAAAAACTGGCTATTGAAGAAAATTCTCTTTCTGAAAGAAGGCAAAGGATATTTTTCTTATTGTAGTTACATCTAAATTACATTTAAGCAGATTCAATTAAGCTAACAAAAATGCAAGCACTCAAGAGTTTTAATGCATTCAATTTTAATATGAACTCAAATTATTCTGCAACCAAAATCCTAACCCATAGCTTGTGACAGATTTCCAGGAGTAGACAAACTCTCTGAAACAGAATCAAAGCAGAAAATCCAGAAGTGAATTTAACCAAACTTGTGAGGGGAGAAACTAACTCTTTTCCAGAAATGGAAACGTAAGCAGATGGAAAAACCCCAAGGTCAGCAAAGCTAAGGGAGGCAGCCAAGAGAAGGCTTGTGATGGCTGGGGGACAGGCAGGTAGGGACCCCTCTGGGGGCCTCAGCCACAATGTGATCACCTTCTCAGAGGGGAGTCACCCATCACCTTCCCAGAGCTCACGCAGAGAAGTTGGGGCCAAACCAACATGCAGAATTCCTTCGGAGCTGCTGGCACGTTTCAGGTAACAGTTTAGTGCTCTCAGTGTCCCAGGTAACTCTCAACCTCACAGCAACTTTAGTGGCCACAGAGGCATTGCTCCCACCAGGAGCTGCAGGGTTTTCCATCGGCTGGTACGAGCTCCCTGTGCCCAGGGGAGCCTCCTCCATCCCTTGAAAAAGCCAAGGCACATCTGTGCTGTCTGAAGGTGGTACCTGTGTCAGAGGAGTGTGAACAGGGGCAGTGTGGGGTCACAGGAAGCCTCACCTGCTCTAGAGGGCCAAGAACACTCAGCACTTCCCACAGTCCTGGATTTCTAACCAGGAAACATCATGGGCAGCATTTCATCCACCTGAAACACACAGACTCCCATTTCCCCAATAAACTACAAATATATGGAATTAGGAGCACATACCCATTTGAGTGGAGCCCACAGCAGGCCCAGCAGCCATTATTAATTCCATTTCTCTTGATGCATTTATTAATATCCCCAGTGCACCTAATTATTAACTGTTAACAGCACACAGGTCCTGGCTGCAAGGGAGAAAAAAGGCCTACCCCAAACATAGACGTATGAAACAGCACGAAACCCAATTCCCCTAGAGCCACCACGTTTACACCTCAAGTAGGTCTAAAACAAACACTGACAGCTATAGCAATTCAGCCAACCCCCCTGAAAACCTCGGGACTTCCACCCATCCTGTGCCTTATTTTCCAGGCATCCCCAAAGATCCCCAGATACAGCTGCTGTCTGCTCCCAAGAATCTGACTGCAGCAGTCCAGGACACCTAGTTCTGAACCCCAGTTCTCTGCTGACAGTGAAAAGAAGCCTTCAGGAAGTCCAGATGGTGCTCAGGAACTCAGAATTAAATATTATTAAGGCTTCCAGAATGAAGATCACAGAAACTCTCAGCACTATTAGAGGAAGATCAGACAGAATTGAGTTTGTCCTTTAAGACTCCCTAAAAATGCCAAAGTGCTGATGAGCTCCAGCTCCCATCCACACCACGACCAGCAGCCATGTGCTCCCTGATATGCTCCAGCTCCCATCCACATCCCCATCACTGCATTCCAGAACCTGCCGCGTGCACCTCCTGCTGCCGGAGGGCCTCTCACCACGCTCAGCCTGGGATGAGGCAGCTGCTCATGCCTCCCATCAGCCTCAGCAGTTCCTCTTCCAGCAGAACACTGCAACCCGTAATTCTCGAGACCTGTCACCGTGTTCATGACAACTTTTATTCCTCTCCGTCAAGCCAAGGAACATTCGGCTCGGAGCTGAGCTGATTCACTTAAGAAAGAGATGGTGTTTCCCAAACTGCTTTATTTAGAGGTTCTTACCCACGGAGCACATGTTCGTGCGGTAGCCCACCAGCACCACCTTACCGGTCACCCGAACAAAACCCCTGGACAGAACCCCCCGAGCAGGAACCCCCCGAACGGAATCCTCTCGGGCAGACACAGCCCAGCGCCCGCCGGGCTCGCTCCGTTACTCCCCCCGGCCCCGGCAGCTCTTTGCTCCGCGCACGTTTTGGGACAAAACTCGGTGCAAAGTTTACAGCGGCCATCCGGGTTCGTTCAGCAAAGGCTAAAACCACTTCACCCAACCCGTGAAACGCCGTGAGCAGGTGAAGCCCCGTCGCGGGCCACAGCGGACACGGCGCCCGCCCTCCTCGGTGACCTCCAGGGCCGGGCCGCGCTCCTCGTCCCGCCCGGACCCGGGGAACGACAGAACCCCCCGACTCCCGCGCCATAAACAACCCCCAGTGTTTAATTAACGCAATTAACGAGGCGCCGCGCTCGGGGCCGGCCCCGCGGGGCCGCCCCGCGTGTCGAGGGGCC
>VZTN01035269.1:35861-61287 GCA_013400515.1 Erpornis zantholeuca | reverse complement strand
GCGGGGGTCAGCGGCAGAGTCCCTTCCCGCCCGGCTTGGTGACCATCCGGAAAAGCCGGGCCGGGGGCTCGTGGCTCCCGGGCAGTGCAGGCTGAGGGGCTGCGCCCTCCGCTGCCCGCAGCCTCCGGCTCTCGCCGGGTTCGTGCCCGGGGCTGGCGCGTGGTGCCCGCGGGTGGCCCGTTCCTGTAGCCGCTTATAAAGAATAGGCCACTTCCACCTTGGGCAAGCGGTTGTAAGTTTTTCTTTCAGTATCTTTCCACATAGAGGGATTTATAGTCTGTCGTTAAACTCTTGGATAAAGTTATCGGAGGTAGATTTGATGTGTTGTGGTAGATTGTGGCTCAATCATAGTCCTTTCCTTGCCTAACATCTGGTACATCTCTGGCATCTCTATCTCCTCTGCCATCTCCTCTGGACTCTGTGCCACCTTCCACAGAGCCTGTCTCCATTGCAGTAGGCAGAACACTCATAGTCTTGTTTAAGTCTTAATATATATTTTCTGAAATGACTGTGAATAAGCCATTCAGAAGGAGCAGCAAAGAAAGCCCAGAGATACTCGAACATGCCAAAACTCTAAATGAATGAGAAAGTGCTAAGAATGCGGAATGGCATAAAAATGTGGGCGCACAAGTTTCAAGGCATGTCAGAGTTCTGCTCCGTATCATTTCTAGTGACTGAGATTCCAGGTATGCTGCTTCTCTTTCCAGCTGAACATCCCAGCAGCAGGTACTGCTTTTATGAAAAAATCCTTTTGCCTAAGCAGGCCAGATTAACTCAATGTACTTGTGGTTTTGATGGAGAATGGTGGGGAAACAAAAAAACTCAATAGGGAGAAGATGCAGCCCTGAACAGGAGCTGCAGTGGGATGCTCAGGCATCCAAAGCAGGGTTATTTTCTGAACAATTACATTCAGTTTTGTTTCTCAGTGTTTTACTGAGCGGTCCTTCCGTGTGTCAATGAGCACCTGTTCCCTGTGCCAGGGGAGCTCTGATGAATGCCCCGCTCCTGTTTCCTGGGCACAGCTGACTCTGCTCTGTGAAAGGCCATTTAAACTGCAGTGGGGCCTCAGGTGAGCTCCCTTTGGCTCAAGATTAGTCATAAAACAAAGTTCAAACTGTGGCATGACATGGCTCATTCAGCATTGGTCTTTAACATGGACTGAATTCTTTTTGTGGCATTTTCCAGCAGTAAATTCTACCTGAGCTCTCTCTGTGTACATTCTGAGGCTCTTGGGGATGGAGACTGGGGCTGCATCCTGCAGTCACAGAAAATACTGGTTTTGTTTGTTGTACAATATGATTTTTTAAAAGGGAGAAGAAGGAAAGAGATCCTTTGTCTTTGTGGATGCTGATTTGTACTGTTGTCAAAGGCCAAACGCAGAGCACTCTCCTCTCAGTGCAGCCTGGATGGAGGCTTGCAGGGGACTTGGTGATGCAATGTGTTCAAAAAGGCAGGAATTTCGGAAAATAACTCCAGTTTGGGTTTCTCTTGCTGGTTGGAAGGGGTTCCATGTGCCTTTCAGAGGCTGAGGCTTTAGGTAGCTGCACTTGGAAAGGTAACATGGATAAGTGGTTTCAGTGTGTTTCAACATCTCCACAAAACCAGCGTCACTTGTTTGCAGCGATAGTTCAAGTTGCATGTCTGAAAATCCCACCAAAATCGCTTTCCTGGTAAAACATGTCCTGTCACAGTGTGCTGTCCTCTCCAGGACATCAGGGGAATTATGGAATGTGAGAGAAAGGCTCATTCTTCCTGACTGCATCTCCCAGGATAGAGACATGTTCACCTGCCACCTGTTCTGTCTCCAGGCACGGAACAGCACTGGAGAAGCTTCTCTGCTCCCTGGGCTCCCATTCCAGCCCTGGGAATTGCCATACTGCCTGTGCCCCTGAATTCTCCTGGGCTGAGGTGTTGCAGAATCCCACATCTCTGTCATTTCTGAGCAGGTGCATTCTGTACCTGTGAGGATTTTGGAAACGTTGCTTTCCTCCCTTTGATGGACTGTTTATGGCACGTTGTGTGAGGGTGTTCCTGTTTGTGGGTGACCAGTTGTCCGGCAGACCTGGACTCAGACTGGATCCAGAGTTCCGTGACTGTGCAAATCCGTTAAAGGAATTAATGGAAAATACAAGGAAGAGCTCAGCCTGCCTGGAGTTGGCATTGCAGGGTCAGTTCGTGCCCTTGCCACAGGCATTGTGTGACATGGGACTAGGGATAAAAGAAAATAGGAAAAAAGGAAAGGCGTTGCCGTACAGGCTTTATTTTTGTCTTATCAGAAAACTCTTTAAATTCATCTCCCCTCCTTTCCTCCTCCACAAAAGAAAACTATGTAGAAAATAAATCTGATATAGTCTTGTTGGCTTCTGTGGTAAAAAGCTGGACAAAATCTCTTCCCGTTTCCAGCAGGATGGGGTGGTTGGAGTCGTTCTTTAGGTAATTAATACTATTTAACTGATATTATGTTAACTACTGCAACAGGAGGGGCACAGCTGCCTCCATGAACACGACACTTGTTTTGAGCTCACAGAGGAAACGCTGCTGTGCTGAGAGCGAACACAAGAGTGAATGAAAAATGTTTGTATAGTAATTACATCCTCTTAGTTTTGTAACTCAAACCCTCTTACATAAATGCCAGCACATTGGGTTTGAAACCGGAACAAGCGAGGACACTTTGGGGCTTCTGGAGCTTGTGTGTGTGTGACATAGGAGTGTCACTCTGGCATCCTGCAGTCACAGCTCCATGTCTGCAGCCCCCGTGTCCCTCCGCTGGCTCCTGCTGCTCTCACTCCCCCCCATTGTGCCTGTGGCTTTATCAGGGCACCATCTCAATGGCATCTGCAGAGGAAATTATAACTGACATCTGCTGCCTTTTTAAAGTCAGTTGATGGACGAGATCCTGAGGAGTTAGGATTGGTGGCACTGGGATGCTGGAGCACCTGAACAGGGATGCAGGAGCAAATCAATTTGTGAAACTTCTTTTCTGCTCACAATTCCTATTGCTGACACTGTTCCTTCCTCCTGAGCAGGGATTTGGGGAGATAAGATGGAGCCTTCCCCGTTCAATAGAAGGCAATGGACCTCCCACTCTTTGAAAATCACTGCAAAAGAGCTTTCCCTGGTCAACAAGAACAAGTCCTCGGCCCTCGCAGAGAGGTTCTCCAAGTAAGTGCTGTGGGGCCGGGGAGCAGCAGCTGTGTGTGGAGGTGACAGCTGGTACCTTGGGCAGGGACTGCTGTGCTCACAGTTGCTGTGCCCTGCACAGACACCCCAGCAATTCCACCCTGTGCCTGTGAGTGTTGTCTAAATGCTCCTGGAGCTCTGGCAGCCTTGGGACTGTGACCATTCCCTGAGAAGCTTTTTCAGTGCCTGACCACTCTCTGGGGGAAGAACCTTTGCCTGATATCCAGCCTAAACCTCTCCTGACTTAGGTAGAAAAGGAATATTAAGCTTCCCTTTTCTCTGAGAGATGGGTAAAGGGTTACACTCAAACCATAAATATTGTATACCCTGAGAAAGCTGAGTGGCAGTAACCAACACATTTCCTGGAAAAGCTTTTATTTCCTTAGGAATTATATAGGCTACAGCTGGGGTTTTCAACCGGATTTGGGCAACTGAGTCTCTGAGGCTCTTGCATTAATAGTGTAACAAAGTTTTGGAGTATTTGGATCTCGAGTGTGGGGCCAGCTTTACGGAATCTGTAGAGAGGAATTGTTACATACCCACAGCTCCAGAGTTCCTCTGTGGATCTCTGGCCCAGGGAGAAGCTGTTTGCTGTCACCACCTTGTTAAGGTAATTTATTCACTCACTGAAGCTTGATTACAGAACCTGGTCATCTTGCTAAATGTTGATAATCCCTTGAAAAAGGCTTACTGGAAGTAATCCAAGCTACTATTCCTTAATCAAGTAGTGTCCCTCTACATAGGCAGGGTCAATTCCTTGGAAAAACACAGTCCTGCTCTCTGCCTTTGCCACCCTGATGCCTGCAGGATGGAGTGTGACTTTTTAAAATGCTGCTAATTAAAGATTTGTATGTGAAAACATTTTTCCTCTATCCTATATAATGAGTTTTGTCAGGTCAGAGACTCAAAAAGTGCCCCATGCTGGGCTGACTCACAGAGCGAGGGCTGGGACTCCTCAGTTTTCTGTTTTCCAGGTGCTACTTGACTTTCATCTGTGTTCCTCTTTGTTTCTTCTTCCAGTATTGATCCCTCTTCCTCCAGCATCACTGTATCAGCACATTGTGTTCAAATTCAGACCCTTTATAGGGCAGAGATGTGAGTTAGTGTGTTTGCATGGATTAAAGAGGAGGTTACACTCATAGAGAAGTAACAGCCTGTAACACACTCACTGTTGTGTCAAGAGCAGAATTCCACAGATAAGGAAAACAGAAACACCCTTTGCCCAAGCAGACACTGGCTTCCTTCTCTGAAAGGCAGAGCTCTCCTTAAAATGGCAAAATTTGTCACAAATTTTCGTATTTCAAAGGCCAAGTGCAATCACCTTGCACAGTGTAGTAACCGGCGATGACTGCGGAGGGACTTACACCCAGCAGAGTGCAGGTTGCTGGGAGTTCCCTTCAGCTCCTTAAAGGACTTTGATTCATGATCCAGGGTGGCTTATCTCCAGAGGGCTGTGATTACCCATCCTGCTGCCGTGATGGCTCAGCTGCCCAGGAGGCAAGTGCTGAATGGGGGCAGTTCCCAGCCCGCAGAGTAAAATCCACTGGCACTTACGGAGATTTTCGGCGTATGCCAAGCTGGAATTTGTTCTGGTTCAGCAGCTGCTGTATAAAAAGCTGAGTTATTCCTGCAAGGGGGCACAGCAGACAGCTGGGTGGCGGAAACAATACAGCTATTCCAAGGTAAACTGTCTCTATTTGGGAATCAGAGTGCTTAGGGAATGAAAAATATTAATGGATGTTATTACTGTAAACTGGATGACTGAAAATGTGTCTGTCACTTGGCTTTGTGTTATTTGCTGCTGTTTGTCCAGCCTCTAGTTTTAGTTGATCTGGGGAGTGCACAGAACCCTTGGTGGGGGAAGTAAAATCTCAGCTGTCTTCAGGAGCATTCAGTATTCTGGTTAAAACTTGGGTTTTGTTTGTTTTTCACTCTCTCAAAGGTATCAGAAAGCTGCTGAAGAAGCTGCTGCTGAGAAGAAGAGAAGTGTAAGTGTTTTCTATAAGTGTTTGTTTCCTTGGGAATAAGCACAGCCTGCAGTCAGGATGCATGAATCAACTGTGACAGTTGATTTTTGGAATATCAAAATTGCTGCCGTGTATCCTAAAGAAAACCTGGCTTAGATATAGGGTTTGCTTTTCCTTCATGCTCCACGCTTTTTCCCAGTGTGGAGGAAAGGAAAGGAAGCAAAGTTTCTTGCCCAAAGCTGTGTTGAATCACCAATTCTCTCCTAAGCAAAAGGCAAAATGAGTTGACCACAAGCCAGGAATACCCACCTCCTGTTCTTAGCTGGAGGCACTTGTGTGGTGCCTCTTCCTTTCTTAACTAAATTTAAAAGTGCTTAAAAGGAGCCTCCAAGCCTCCCTGCAATCCAACATGTGTCTTTGAGAGCTGTAGGATCTTCTCTGAAGTGACTTCCAGGGCTGTAAATGCCCCTGGATAAGGCAGCACCAACCTTTTTGGCTCTGTTACAGCCCCACATTCCTTCCTGTAAACTCCACTGCACTTAGGTGTTCCGGGGTCAGGGAACCTTGGCTGACATACCAGGCACGAAGGTTGCAGGGCTTTTTCCTGGTCCTTGGGGTAATTTGTATTTTAAAGCACTGCCAATATTTTCAGGATCTATAGGAAAGTTGCTGCCTTGATTTCTTTAATGTTTGGGCAGCCACTCTTTGCTGTTTGGGATATAGGTGGGATAAAATAAGCATTCTAAAAATTACTTTTCATTCTTAAATGTTTGTGCTTGTCTCTGTCAATCTTCCTGTGATCAGGGAACAGGCAAGTCTCAAGCAGGAAGGACTTGTGTTAGGAAGCATGCTGGGATTCCAGAGGTGCTCCTGCAGAAATGTGCCATGCAATTTTCAATATTTCTGTTCCATTATAACAATTCCCTTATAATTGTAATACTTTCCTTTCAATACAGTCAGCAAACATGCTGATTTTTTTTGAAGTGTAGGTGGATTCAAGTCAATTTGCAAAGCAGCATTCAAAATGTGACCAGAAGAGTAATAGGGTGAGAGACTTAAATCCTAATATAGCTGCTAATCCCAGTTAATTCCTGTAAGCCTGGCAGCTCTGCTCCACTTGCAATGAGTTTGGAGTGGTCTCCGTAAGGGAGAGACAGGAAACATGCAATGGTGGCAGGTATTGGATTTGAATGGCTCAAAAATTGGCTGGGCTGTTGTTCTGGGGAGAGGGAACTGCTCAGGGCAGAAGGGAGATGGGAAGCAGCTGGATGTGAGGTGATGCTGCTCCAGGTGTTCCCTTGGGGGTGAGGCAGTGCCAGTGATTTCTGTGTGTGTCCCCATAGGTGCTTTCAATGGGCTGAGTGAAATAGAACAAAAATCCCAGCAAGTTATTGGTTATTTTTAAACTGGAGCAGAAGGATGTTTGTTATGGGTGCTTGGCTTGAGCTTTGGCTGTGTGGTGTAAAATCCTGGGCAGGTGTCTGGGAACTGAGAGCAGATAACTCCAAGGATTTAGTGGTTTCTGGGAGCTAATTTGTAATTTTTGGAAGGCCTGATGCCTGTTGTCTTCTGAAGACACTGCAGCGTTTGGTACACCAGCCCTCTCCTACGGCCGCTTGTGCTCCTGTTTCCTTGTTCTGGGACTGGAGAACCTCCTTGTGTGGATTTGAGTCCCATTTCCTTCATATGTGGATTCGGGTCTTTTGTGTGGCATTTAACTCCTGGGGTTTGACTCCCTTTTGCCTTATAAGGCCATTCCTGTTTGCTCACTTCCTGCCTTACTCCTGACTTTTCTCTTCTCCCCCCTCCTTCCTTCCCTATCCTGGATGCTTTCTCCATGTGGCACAGCTGTAACTATTCACAGCTGGCTAGGAGCGGGGATCGGTGCTGAGCTTCCTCCTGCATGGAAAGGAAGTGCTTCGGAGAGCTGGAATTAACTCCTTGTTCCTTGCAGAACACAGAAAACCTGCCCGCTCACTTGACGAGGGGGAATCTGAGCGTGCTGAAGAAGAAGTGGGAGAATCCGGCGCTGGGAGCGGAGCCTGGGAAGGAAACGGTCCGGAGCAGCTGCGCTGAGGTGAGGCACAAGGTCAGCACCGGCCGCGCCTCTTCGCCGTCCCCGGGGGCTGGAGCTGCCTCTGGCCAGCCGCAGGGTCCCGCTGCTGACAGCACAGAGCCCCACGACCACTCGCGGGAGAGTGGCAGCATGGAAAACTGTGTGAGAGAGCCCCGTGAAATGGAGAAGCCCGAAGCCAGCGAGAGGTCGGAGTCTCCGGGGAGGATCGAGAAGTACAACGTGCCCCTGACCAAGCTCAAGATGATGTTCGAGAAGGGCGAAGCACCTCAGCCCAAGGTAAGGATCTGTCCCTGCAAATCTCGGAGGAACTAAAGCTGCTGCCTCCGCGGCATCAGGAAAATCCCGGGAGGGAGTGGTTCCAACTATTGACTCTGCAAATATTCTGTTCATTGTTTTAGTGAAAACAGAACATCGTGGTGGTAGTAACTTACTCGAGCCACACAAGTATGTGCAGGCTGCTCGGAGTTGTGGCAGCTTGTGATTGCTCGGTGGAGTAAAGTGAATTTGCTTTTCATAGGGTTCAGTGGAAGAGGGGAAAATAAGTATGGTATTTATTAAGTTTTGTAAAGTAAGTTGGGATTGTTTGTGTCTTGTGTGAAGATTACAGTGAGTTATGCAAATGTGAATTGCATAAAAATACATATGTAGGTATTTATGTATTTTTTAAGACATGAAAGAATAACTGCTTGAAGTGAGCTCAGCAATCAGGACTGTTGCAGTCGAGATGAATCACTAAAGAGAGAGAGTTTTTGATATCTGTATCAGTATGAGTTGCACAAGCTCACATACACACATGCATATAGTGAAATACTCCCACCCTTTCCTCGCTCTTCCCTCAACTTTGTGTCTTACAAAATATTTCTTATCGAAAAAAAAAAATCCTCACTGGGGGAAAACGAAGCCGAGATGGCCAGAGCCGCTTCTGCCCTCACTAGTTTTGACTTGCAAATGCTCAGGGCTCGCATTTTTCTTCCAACTGCTCATGAAATCTGATCCCGCATGTGGACTGCAGCCGGCGTGTCCCGGGGGGAATTGTTTAACTCCAAAATGAGTTGCATATGCTGGGGACTTGCAACACAGTCCCAAGGCCTCGATGCTGGTGGATTTTCCAGTTTTCTCATAGTTTCCTCTCCTCCTGGCTTTGTTTTACTGCGGGTGGTTTTCTTGAAGTATTGACTAAAACAAACACATTTTGAACAAAAGTTGTTTCAATATGTAATAATTTAGGGCCCAGAGGAGCAAGTCGATGTTAAAGGGAATTTTGGGTCTGTGTGAAGTCATTTCACAACTTGAATTTTTGGAGTCTTTGTCATGATCTGAGAGCTGCCCATGACAGACCTTCCCTGAACTCTTGCTGTAGGATTAATCACTCAGGATTCCCCAGGAATTCTGCAGATGGGCTTCGAGTAACTTTATCTCAGCCTGGGGAATAAATTGTTTTGGAGCCGGGTGAATCTGAAACTGATAGTTTGTCAAGTTTAGCAATTCAAACACTGTTGAAAACCAGCTAAACACAATAAATACCATCCAGGAGGCACAAAACTGGTCGGGTTCGGTTCAAAATTCCTATTCCAAGTTAATCTGTTACTGTAGAAGGGTAAAGGAATGTTCTGAAGTTTAGATGTGTGGGGGAGAGGGGGCGTTTTTGGAATTCGATTCCTCGTTCTGGGAATCGATCTGTGGATGGGAGGATGGTGTCAGCACAGTGAAGGGAGCTGGGCGCCGTGGGGATGCAGGTGTGGCTCGGTGAGGTGGGAGCCACGACAGCACTGCAGCTCTGCAGTTGCCTCTCCCACTTATTTCCTGTGCTTTTTCCTGAGCGAGGCTGCATGGAACCGTTTTGGTGGAAAATTCCTTTCTAGTCCAACTGTAAATTCAGCTGAGAGATGGCAGTTTTCCTTGGACTTTACTGAAAACTTAATGTGTTGGTGCTGTCAGAGCTTTGCTGACAAAACCTGTGTGTGAACTAAGCAGCACCACGGCTGGAGGCTTGTGGCAGTGCTGATAAATCAACTTTCATGGTTGCTGGGCAGGTCTGGGACAGGGATCCAGGTTAGGGCCTGGATTTCCTGATTGCATATCCCACTCTAAACAAACCTACTCTCATTTTCAGGATTATAAGTAAAATCTCATAATTTATTCACTCAGATCTTGCTCTGTGTTCTGCAGTAGATAGGAGGCAGATCTTCTTTTATTGCATTTTCATGGAAAGAAACTGCTCTAATCCCATTAGGGGCAGGCACGGCAGCCTGGATTGGTTCAGCACTAAGCAAAGACTGGAACTGATAAAAGACCTGATGTTCAAAGTTTTCTTTCTGTAAGTGATAGTGAAAGCACACCCAGGGGGGAGGAGAATCAGATCTCCAACATTCCTGAAAAAGTTGTCTCCAGGCTGGTTTGTGTTTTTCCTGTAAGGCAAAACCTGGCTGTGGTGTGTAGGTGACCTCGTGGCAGGGTCATGTCTGACACGGGTGGTTTGTAATGAAATAGGTGTAACTTGGATTTGGGTTTTTGCCCAGCTCTGTGCCCCAGGCAAAGCTTTACCTGCACTCATGGTGCTTCTGCAGTTGCCCAAGTCAGAGAACTTGGGGCTTTCCATACATTAGGAATATTTTATCTCCTTTCCAAAGCAGAAGCTGTGTCCTGGGAATTGTGGCTCACTCACAGAATAACAAACCACTAAGGAGGTCCCTCACTTTCCCTCTGTGAAACTTTTTTTTTCCTTTTACTCTGCTTTTTTCCCCCTCCAAGATAAAACTGTCGCTATAAAACCTACACATATTTGTAGATTTACTGAATATTTGTAGGTTTATTGAAATATCCCTGACCTCTAAAGCTTTTCTGTTCTGGTGGTTGGGATTTTTACTCTCTGTGTTCTGCAGCTCATGCACAGAAAGGTTCTTCAGGTGAGTTGTAACACCTGCAGATGTGAGGTGGCAAAGGGCAGGAGGAGGAGCTGGCAGGGCTCTGGAGTAGTTGGAGCACTTCTTATCTCACTTTTCAGCTCCTTCTGCTGATTGAGCTTTTCCTGCTGGACCCTTTGGACCACCAGTTTCTGAGCTGCAAGAACCCCAGACTCTGGTGCTCAGGGTGATGTTAAAGGGGACATTGGCTGAATAAGGATCATCTCAGAATAGCTTTCACAGAATGAGGGACCTGCAAGTCTTTACAAGTGTGCAGGCACTCCCAGACCTGAGCCTATTGGCCAGTGCAAGACTTGTCAGAGCTAAAGCTCTTTTCCAGGAAAAAAAGTTACCAAAGCCTTAAACCACAGAAATAGAAACTATTTCCCGTGCTAATGGAAAAAGAGGTTTTCTAGCTGCATTTTCCTTTCCTGGTGAAGTTGCTGTTTGTATGGAAAGCAGCCTGATTTTTCACAGTGATTATCTTACACTGCAGTTCTGTGAAAACAAAACTTTGGAATTTCCTTCAGTTTGGTGACCAGCAAATAAGAAAGTTGTTGGAACTGGGGGGGAATGTGTGGTTAGAGCATCTTGCCAAACCTGCCTTTTTTTCAACATTAGCCTCAATCTGACTTTCCAACTGTGATTTAACTCCTCCTAGAGAGGGAACAAAGGTTCAGCACCTTGTAGGATTTTATAGGTTGACTTTCAGCTGTGAATATATCCTACCTTGATGGAGTCCAGTTTAACTCTGCTCACAAACTTTCATCAAAGTTATGGAAGTTTCTTTTTGTGCTTTCTTTTATTGATATTTAGATTCTGGGGAGTTGGTCTCAACAAATAAGAATAAAATCTGATTGAGGCAGCCAGGGCATCTGTGTGGTGCTACAGGACACCCTGTCTAGCTCTGCAGCAGAGAGTGATTATCCTGGAGATCTGAGAATATTTATCTCTAGCTCTCCTCCTTAAGCTTCAGCCTTATCAGACCTAACTAGGGAATTATTTGGTACCAAATGCATGAACTATCCAAATCAAAACAAGTACCTCTAGATAACTTTTATTACAATACTATTAATTCCTTTTTCTGTGTCTGAAAATGAAGGCAGGTTTTGGATAAGTGGTTCCTTGCATTCTTTTTCTAAGTCTTCATACAGTGACTGTGACTATTGTCTTCAACAGAAATTGCACAAAATGCAAAAATCTAGACTGAAGTTTTGTATATGCAGTGGGAATGACCTAAAAATCTGATCTTCGTGGTTCTTTTCAACTAAGACAAGTGCCAAGAGGCACCAACTGACCTCTCCAAGAAAGTGTTTTCCAGGTGACAGAGGGTCAGGTACTCTGTGATCAAACTTTATATTGGTTAAATAAGATGTCACCTGCTAGACTTGTTTATTCCAGTAAAGGAGATTTGCTAGTGACACCTGTGCCTCTTAAGGGATTACCCACAGCAATCCCTGTGTGTGCAGGCAGCTGATGGGAGGGTCTGTCCCCAGCAGGGCCCCCGGGAGCCACGGAGGGTGGCCGTGGGCAGGAGGATTTCGGAGAACAGCCTCTCCTCGGAGGACTGCGATGCTACCCAAGGAGAGAGGAGCCACAGCACAGCAGGTCAGGAAACCTCGGGCTGGGGTTTGGGTGGGTTGGTTTGGGTTTTGTTTATGAGATAAATCTACTTTATACAATAGAAACTTCTCTGGAGGTGTCCAAGGAACAATTGAATGTGGCACTCGGTACTCCGGTCTGGGTGATGAGGTGGGGATCGGTCAGAGGTTGGGGTCGCTGGTCTTGGAGGGCTTTTTCAATCTCAAGGATTCTATGAAATAACTTTTGCCTTTCCAGAATGGAAAGAAGTGCAGCCACCTTCCAGCTGCAAAGTTCATCAGCATCCCATTTAGTGAGTGAAGCCTTGCTGGGAGTTTTAAACCATTCCACTCTTAAGCATGGGAAGCCAAGGCACAGGGAATAACCAACAAATGAAGGAATGCAACCCATTCCTTCCCTGTGTCTCAATCATAGAACTATTACTGGTCAAGCTAATTTAGGAAGCAGTGAACAGACAGTCAATGTTCCTTGTTCCTCCTTGCTTCAGTCCTCATCCCTCCCACCCTGACCAGACACAGGGAGCTTTGACTTAAACAAAATTAAACAAATATATTTTTATCTGTTTTGAGACCTTTTTCTAACAAACTATTTGCAATCTTTTGGGGTTTCATCCAATAGCTGATATTATAAATACTCGTAGAACATCCTAAGTTGGAAAGGACCCACAAGGATCATCCAGCCCAACTCCTGGCCCTGCACAGGACACCCCAACAATCCCACCCTGTGCCTGAGAGCATTGGCCAAATTCTCCTGGAGCTCTGGCAGCCTTGGGACTGTGCCCATTCTGTGAGGAGCCTGTTCAGTGCCTGACCCCCTTTTCTTGATACCCAACCTAAGCTTCCCATGACACATCTCCAGCCATTCCCTCAGGTCTCCTTAGTGATACACATTGTGTCCTCACTGGCGTGATCCTGGAGAGAATGGCAATGTTTATTCTCCCCAGGAAGGATCTCAGTGAGTGTTCTGAGAGTTATCCATTATTCATGTTTGGGTTTTTTTACCAGGGTATCTTGTAGAGACCAGTCCAGGACTCAGCCCAGACAAGGCAGAGACCAGGAAGAACCTGGACATGCCCCGTTTATCTGAGACATCAATAAAGGACAGGCTGGCCAAGTACCAGGCAGCTGTGTCCAAGCAGGGCACTTCCTCAGGCATCATTCCCATGGTAAGTCTTGGCTTGTGTGAAAGTGAAGTTTTGTCCCAGCCTGAGACTGGAAAGAAGACCTAAAGGAACCCAGGCTGCTTGGGGGTAATGGCATTCTTTTTGGAAAATAACTCTGTGCCCATAGGAGTAATTTCTGATGAAGAGTTGTTCCTACATACTGCAGGAAAAAATAAGTATATTTGCATCTTCCTGGAATAATGTTGAAAGTTTAACAAGGAATTAATTGCTGGCACCTTGACCGAGGTCCTTCTGAAGCATAGCTGACATTCTTTTTCTTTCTGAGTGTCTGTAGCTCTCTGCATGTTTGTTGCTTTTGTTTACAAAAGAAAACTCAATTCAATTCCATGTTGATCATCAGCTCTAAGCTGTGGGAAACTGAGGCACAGTGAGAAGAAGACACCTTGTGTCACACAGTGCTCAGAACTTAGATCTCTTGACCTGCAGCTTTGGGATCTCCAGTCGATTTTCCTCGCTTTTGCTTTTCCCCTCCCTTCAGGACTTGTCACCAACCACTCTCTGAATCCAATTAGACTCTTGCAGTGAATGAACCTCTGCCTGTTTTGCAAATATTTGATCAGGAACTGAATGATTAATGAAGAGTTACAGCTGAGGAGGTTTCAGGAATCTCAGCTTTTGTTAAAAACTGCTTAGGTATATTTGCTGGAAGTTTCTGATACTTTTGCTGACTGATAGGAATATATATTGCTCAAATATTACTTTTATTAAGCAGAGTAATAGATTTGAAGAGGAAAAGCCTTTTTAAGCTGGGAAATTTGCCCTGGAAATGAGAGCCTGAAGTGCTGGTTCTCCCTCAGAGGAGTGCCTGCTTCCCAGGAATCTCTGTGGAGAGCCAAGGGCCTCTTCCCAGCTCAAATGATTCCTGAATTTCATCTGCACGTGGGCCAGATTCCCCAGCTGTAGGAGGAGGATCAGTAAAACCTCCCCTGCATGAATGGAAAGTCCTTGCAGTCACTGCAACAAATCTGATTAACCTAATTGCCCACTTCTGCCTTCTGTGCCTTGCCTGGACTCATTTCCTGATGCTTTTTCCAGTTTGGGGCTCAGAGTGGTGGCTGAGTCACAAAATTCAGTCCTGATGGCAAGAGATTTGCCATTTCTCCTGTTTGCAGCCCCCCCATGCTCTTGGTTTAGTGTCAGTCCAGCCTGATGCTCTCAGGATGCCCGATTTGGGCACAATCTTTTCCCATTTTGACCTGGCATGTGGATGAGGGCAGAGTAAGGTGGAGCAAACAGGGGTTCTTGAGGCCAATGTTTGCAGTGCCACTGTTCCATCAGCAGACCTAACCTTGGGATCTTCTCCTTCCCTGCTGGCAAAGCAACCAGGCCTTTTTTGATATGGAAGTGTGGTGTTTGTGCTGCCCTTCTCACATCTGGGCTACAAAGGAGAGCCAGAATCTCTCTTGGGAACAACTATTTTAGGGCTTTGTGCTGTAATAAGGCCTGGATTAAAATTGATGGACGCTTGGTTTGAGTAGGGGTGAGGAACAATCAGTTCTGTGTGTCACAAGGGATGAGGGAAGGGCAGGGAAAGGTGCTGGACAGCAGATACAGAGATCTAAGCATTAAAATTCCAGCATTTGGTTACAAACCTCTTGGATGTGGTGGCTTTTGTGGAGACTTGTTTCCAAGTGAAGGAAGATGCTGGTGCTGGCATGTGGCTCTTCCCCTTTCATGTCACAGAGAAGATGCCTTGTGAAAAGCACGAGGCTTCCAATGACCTTGGGTCCTGTGGCAATGAAAGAAACATGAGGTTTTCACTGGACTTCATTGGTTTTAATGTCTGAAAGATGCTTCTGTGAAAGTCTAAAGTCAAGGAAGTCTATCAAGAAAAAAAATCTCAGGAAAACAGAGTCAGGGTTTTGACTAGAATTGAAGCAAATGTGGGATTTGCTTTTATGTCAAATTGTATTTAGCAATTACACTGTACTTTAGGCAGTGCTTGTCTGGAAATACTTCTCATTCCAAGTGAAAAGTTAACATTTCTTGAAAAGGAAGATGTGGATTGAGCAGGGAATATTTAGGAGTTGATTTTAAACAGGACTTTGGAAGAAAAGGGTTGTTCAGGAAAACACTGGCATTACCTCCTTAGAGCACAGTAAAATTCTACAGCCCAGTCCTGTTCCCTCATTAGAATATGTCACTTAACAAGTGTCTATACATTTTTATGGCCCATCCTTTAATTATCACTCCACGTACTAGAAAAGCAGTTTTAAAAACATTTCAAGAAAAATAGAAAGCAAGTATTTTCTTAGGGGAAAAGAACCTGTCACCTTTCCAGTGCTTTGTCCTATAGAGTGAGATTCAAGCCAGTGAGAGTGAACTCAAGAATTACAAATCTGGGCAGAAGGAGAATATGGCACCAATTGAGGACTCCAATTCCTGTCAGGATGGGGAGAAGGTAAGATGTCCATGCTGGTGGAGATCAAGGGCTTCATTTTAAGTGGAACTGGCTGTGGAAGCACAGCTGATAGACTGGTTCCATGTTCCACATGCCATCTGGGAATTGAACCTGAGCAGCTGATACAGATTAGTTACAGGCTGCAAAATTCCTGATTTTTTTAAATTATTTTTTTTAGTCTGTCTCTAAATGACAAGACAGCAAGTGTCTGTGGAAGAGAATGCCCAGAGATAAGTTTTCTGGGAGAGTTCTTGTGTCTTGGTAGGTTTGTTTTATGGTGGGTTTTTTATAAACAATAAAACCCACGCCAATTAAAAAAACCTCCATGAGCAGCTTTCTGTGACCCAATTAAAAGGAGCTTGTCACCGTTTCTTCTGCATTTAGTGGCTGCATTTTAAGGTATCTGAGAATGGCAGTTGGAGTTTATTCCTGATCCTGAGCTTCAGCTATAAATTGAGACTCTGTAAACTGGACTCGAGCATTTGTTCCCTGAACTGGGGACAGCAGACGGGATAAAAGTAGCTGAATAATAATTGGGGTACTGTGTATTCCATCCAGGCTGAACACGTGGCAGCTTAATGCCAGGAGGGCTTTTAGAGCTTTTCAGCCTTCCTTGGGCAAGGGGCCAAATCTTTGCTTTCAGCTGTTCCTCAGAGACAGCTGAGCAGCTTCGTGTCTGACTGGTCGAGGCTGCTTCCTGCTCCAAGGTGAGTTAATTAAAAGAGCACCTGTTAAATCAGAATATCTCCCTCTTGTGAATGGAAGATTTGAATAAAATTTCTTGCATTCAGCTGTAATTGCAGAGTTACTTGTTGAGGTGTCCAGGTGCAATGAGAACCTGAATAGAGCATTGTTTGGGAGCCAGGATTGTCCTTTGGAAGGGATGTGGTGAACTTGGAAATGAGCCTAATTAAAACTGCTTGTTGTTAATGTCAGAAATAGGAATCCTCTGGCAAAAAGGAAACAAAAGACACTTCACTCTGTCATTTTTCACACTGCACCAGTGGCACATTCAGTAGGCAGATGAGTGTTACTTTAGCAGCCTCAGAACACGTTCATGCTCTGCCCAGGACACTGGAGTACAGTTCTGGTTTCAGCAGACCAGAGGATGTTAAGACATGTAACTTGCCTCCTCATCACCTCATTAATTTACAAATTTCAGTTGCTTGCAATGGACTTTTCAATCATTAAGGTGAATTAGTGATGATTTGCAGTTAATCTTGTTACAGTACTTTAGTTCCTCAGTGTAGCTACTTAAAACTATTTGATTTAATAGCAATAGTGCCAAGTTTAATAAAGAGTTATACATCAAGAGCTTTATCTGTAGCATGCTTTGTTCATGGTTGCACTTGATGATCCTAAAGGTCTTTTCCAAATGAAACAATGTTGTGATTCTGTTTAGTATTTGAAACTAGTTTAGATCCAACTCCTCTAGTTTTTAATTTTTTTAAATTTTTTAAATTTTTTTTTTAATTACTAATTTCTTTCTGAAGGAGGATGAACAAGGAAGATCTGGCATGTTTGTCCCAACCTTGAACAGGCTTATGGTTTGACCAAAGTTTTTTCTTAAATTCAGCTGTTCTTATTTATTTATTTTCCAAGAGCACAGTCTCTGCTGAATGTCTGAATGTCAGAGATTGGTCAAATGTTGAAGGGAGCCATGAGTAAATGTGCTGCTTGGGGTCAAGGGATTTGTAAGTGAGAAAACCTGGGAGGAACCTCAGCAAATCAACAAAGATTTCTGAGGGTCAATAAAGGTATTGTGAGGAAACAGAAATCTGATGTTTGTGTGTGTGAACCCTGTGAGGGTGTCTGCCTTATAGCCAGGACTCTCTTGACAGTCAGCTGGAGCCTTTTGTGCCTCAAAAACAACAAGTCCTTTCCTGAGCCCCTCAGGTCTTTCCCTGTCTCGGTGCTCAGACTGCCTGGTGCCTTCCTTGGGGCCATGATTGTTCAGATCTCAGAAGGTCAGAGGTTCTCATTGTCTCATTTTCTCTTGCAGGTTTCTGTAGGTGAGAACAGCTTGTCTTTGCACTCTGGTCTGCTGGAGGATGGCCATGGTGAGCCCTATCAAATGATTAATTAGTAAAATCTGTCCTGTGCTTAGCACAGACTTTATAAGAATTTCTTTCACGTTTAGAAGTTCATTTGCTGCTGTAATTTTAAGACATTTGTAACTCCTGTTGCCCTGATTGAACACTTCTCAGTGTAGCTCCCTCACCATTTAACTTGAACAGATACCCTGATGGGTCTTGTGAGCATAAGCTGCCCACAGTTTAAAGCTGTTGTAATTGTCTTTTCTCCCTGCTCTGCTCCCTCAGTTGGACAGTTGGAGAGCGAGGCAGAAGCTCACAAACCTGCCAGCTCAAAGCAGCAGAACCTTGGTGCTAAAGCAGCTGGGCAGACAGAGGCCTCCCCACCGAAAGCCGTGAAGGTAACACAGCTCTTTAGTCTCAAACACTGGCGAGGGTTAAAACCAACTGACATCCCTGTTTAATACTGAAAAGCCTAAATGTGCTTAAGAATAAAGGTCTGGCAGTAACTGGATCAAAACCTGCTCTGTCCTTATCAGAGTGTGATTGTGAGGGCACTTTAATTCAGGGTGGAAAAGCACCTCAAAAAGGTCAGGTTTTCTCCAAAGACTGGGGAGGAGCTGCTTGCTGCTGTTACACCTCTGCAACGGTGAGGCTGCTTCTCTTTGGTGTGGCAGAAGGGCTCGAGCAGAGGATGGTCTCAGGGATTGTCTGTGCTCCTGGAGATGGGGCCCTGAGGTCCTGGTACTGATCTCCAGAGCTTTTATCAGGCTGGGACTTTGCTTTGCTCCTCTTCCAGCTGTTCCCAAAGTAACTGCAACTGGTAGTAACTTTATAGTGAGGGCACTGTGGTGCCTGACTCCATAAAAATCAGGTTTGGCTTTCTGAGTAATGAGTCTTTGATGTTACAGTTTCTTTAGGGAGTGACAAAGCAGATGGAGAACTTTGGGACAGGGATGTATTTGCTAATCTGATGAGATAACAAATGGCAGTGCCGGATGTTTTGGTCAGGCTGTACTTGCTCATCACGTGTGTTGTCTGGGGTTGGGATGCTGATTCCCTAGGCTGCCACACACTTCCTGGCTCACTCCTGAGGAAACAACTGGGCTTTTGTTGTTCTTCACATCTTTGGGAGGAACAGTCCTGAGCTCAGAGACTGGGAAGATCTGGCTTCCCAGTGTGCCAGGGAAGAAATGCCAGTGTGGGGAATTTGAGCTGCCAGTGAGAGTTGTGTGATCCTGGTCTGTGACACAAAACCTGCATGTCCTGGTGCTCTTTGCTCTCTCTTGATATTATCAAAATCATTTTAGCCTTTTGCCCAGTTACTGCCTTAGATGCTGCACTGTGAGATAGAAGCTACTGTTTATTCATGCAAGGTTCCTATTTGTCTCTTCCAGCTTCTGTCTCCTGTTCTTGGTTCCTAACCTCTCCTCCTGCCTTCTGCTTCCCTCCTAATGTGGGTTCAACTCTCAGCTTTCTCTCAAGTCCTTTTTATACTTACTGGGCCTCATCTTCCTCCTGTAGCTCCTATTTGTAGTATCCTGGAAAGGAATTTCTGTCTCTTCACAGCCCAAATCGCCTCTCCACAGACATAGGGCTCATTGTATGCAAGTAAGTTCCTCTCCGTGGACGGGGGTGTGATTGCAGAAGCATGTGCCAGCACTGTTGTGTCACTGTGCAAAACCAATGCCATCATGCAAAACTGAGCTTTCAGGGAGAAAAAATGTTTTGATGGGCAAGCAAATTGTTGCTGCCCTGCTCCATGTGGCAAGCACAGGTGATTAGATTTTTGTTTGCATTAGTAAATCTCAGTTTTTTGAGATTTCGTTTAGTGACTCAAGATTCAGAGTTTTGGCAGCACCTAGAAACTTTGGGTTCTTTTTCAAAAGGAATTCTGAATTTTGTTAGTGAAGCTGTCATCATCGGAACTTTAATCTACTGTAACTTCAAGCAATGCCTGGAAACCTTGAAATCCATATTACAATGGATTTAAATTGGCAGCAAACTTTATGGTTGTGACAAAGTGACTCGAGCTGGCTCCATCTTCAGCAATCTGCCCTTACACACTGGAACTTTCATTCCTAACCATTGTTTCTAGACTGTTATAAATAATTTTCTGTGATTATGTCTTCCTGTGACCTTCCTGTTTTTTCTTTAGCCATCAGACTTTTCCATAAAGTTTTTTGTAAGTTTGTAGCAGGTAATTCTTTTATGAGGAAAAGCCACACTATGTCTGTGCAGACTCCAGAGCAGAGCCTGGGCTGTTAAATCATTCGTAATCAACATGCAGCCTCAAAATGCCAGTGTTGTGTTATTTAATTTATCCTGTAAAGTGTCCTCCCCATTGGCCAGTGTTAATAGATTTCAAGAAGTAAATGGCATCCAGTGACCTTTTCTCATGGACAATGTTCTTGCTTCCTTGATGCCGTCGGAAAACAAACCCGTGATCATTGCTGCACAGCAGTGAAACTTGACTCCTCAGTGCTCAAGTTTATCCTTCCACTAAACCCTCAAGAAATTCAGTAAGCACATAAGAATTTTAGCTGTTTAACCTCAAAGCTCTGCTCATTTTGAATTTTGAGCAAGTTTGGGGGGGCTATGAGTCCTGAAACCTGAGTGTGGTTTCTTTGGGCTAGAGCTGCAATTGTTTACAAGTGAAGTCAGGAGTGTTTCCTGCTGTTGTATCAGTGCTGAGACTATTTCCTCCTCTTTGAGAGGAAAGATTTAACAAAAATGGATAATTTCAAACCACTGAGCAGCCTGTTTCATCCCTTTCCTCTCGATGGTGTCCCTGACCTTAGCAGGGGATTGGAACTAGATTATTTTCAAGGTCCTTTCCAACCCAGACCATTTCAGGATTCTCTTTATCAGCATTATTTTTATTAGTTTGGTAAGTCTCACAATGACTGTAATCAAATGGAATGTTTCATCATTCTATCAAGAAAAACTGAGGTTGCAGGAAGGAATGAGACAGCTTTGGGGAACTGGCTCAGTTTTAGTGCTCTCACTGTTCTTTCCCAACTATTGCTCAGCATGGGATGCTTCAGCTGTGGGATTCACTGGGGTGAAATCTTTGCTGTCAAGCCACAGCAATCCCATGGGTCTGTCGTAGCTTCTTGCTGCCCACCAGACCCTGCTGCACCATAATTAGAGAGTGACTCTGCAGTTCTCGAGAGCTCAGGAAGCTGTGTGTGAACCCATGCCAAGTCCCCAGCAGTTGATGTTTTTTCCAGTTAACAAACTTTCTCTTCCCCCTGTAGAAATTCCAGTTGCCAATGAAGGAAACCTGTGTTGGGTGTCAGAAGACCGTGTACCCCATGGAAAGGCTCTTTGCCAACCAGCAGGTGTTTCACATCAGCTGCTTCCGCTGTTCCTATTGCAACAGCAAACTCAGGTACGTGCACTGCTCCCTTGGCTCCCCTCTGGGAAGTGTATTTTCCTCTTGCAGCTGAGGAAGGTGTTGCTCAGGCCTAGCTGAGCTGGAAGTCACCACAATCCAGTGATTTGTATAGGAGAGGTAACACAGGCCTAGTTCTGCCAGTGCCTCATGCACTTGATGCCATATTTAAACTCTTAATGTAATTTTATGTGGGGGAAAATAAAATGTCCAGCTTTACAAAGAATTCCTAGAAAGAGCTATACAAACCCTGAGGGCTGCAAGCTTGTCTTTTGGAACATGTGGAAGACTGAAATTGAATCTCTTGTGTAACACAACTAAAATAGATGCCTGTGTCGGTGGCCCTGAGCTCTAATGTTTGATCTGTGCTTCCTGAACAGCCTTGGGACATATGCATCTCTGCGTGGGAACATCTACTGCAAGCCTCACTTCAATCAGCTCTTCAAGTCCAAAGGCAACTATGATGAGGGATTTGGACACAAACAGCATAAGGAATTGTGGGCAGGTAAAACTGAATATGAAGAATCCCCAGAGAAAACCACCCATGGTGTAAATGCACCAGAAACTCCGCAAAGCCCAGGAGTAGAGGATGCTCCGATTGCGAAAGTGGGAGTTCTGGCAGCAAGTATGGAAGCAAAAGCTTCAGCTGTGCCTGAAAGAGAAGAAAGACCAGCAGAAACAAAAAAGCTCAGGATTGCCTGGCCACCTCCGTCTGACCAAAGTATCCAAGGAAGTGCCTTAGATGAGGGCATCAAAGTACTTAAACCCAAGTGGCCTCCAGAAGAAGAGATTTCCAAGCCAGATGTGCAGGAGGATGTGGATCTGGATCTCAAAAAGTTAAGAAGATCTTCCTCGCTGAAGGAGCGAAGTCGTCCCTTTACAGTTGCAGCCTCGTTTAGAACAATATCTGTTAAAGGTCATAAACCAGAGAATTCTCCATCTCCTTCTAAGGCAGAGAGAGACACGTTGAAAAGGAGTGAGGAACTGGAGAGAGAGGTTGTCATAGAGAAAAAGCAAAAGGAAAAGAAGGTTGAGCATAGGAACATCCAGAATGCTGGGGAGAAAAATGTGGAGGAAGAACGGGAATTGTCTGGTATCAAACCAGTAGAGCATAACATTGTAGAGAATGGCCAGGTGAATGCAGACACAGATGAGGAAGAACATGCTACAGAGGAGCCAGAAATTCCAAAGGAAGAACTCCTTGAACCAAATTCTCCTAAACATTCCAGCTTAGCCAATGTTGTGACTGCTAAGGAATCATCTCCAAACCAGAATCGCAAATCCCAAGATGTTGGGTTTTGGGAGGGTGAAGACATGGAAGATCTGTCTGTGGAAGAACAGATCAAAAGGAACCGCTACTATGAAGATGATGATGAAGAATAAATTGGCCTTTTACTAGAAAACTTGCTGCAAGGTGCTGGGCCTTTTGAAATGGATATTTTTAGCTTTAACAATCCTGGATGAAGTGATGCTGCACTGCACATCAACATTAAGGGAATCTACATACAAATGATCTCAACTAGAAAACTCTGGAAGCCTGCAAATTCTTTAGGTGCATGGAACAAGTGTCTGGCTGTGGGACAGCTTCAGCAGGTAGTGTCTGTCCCCAGCATGAGAACAGAGCTGTTCTCTAGTGTCTTACCCCTTTGAGCTTCAATAGGTATTTCACTAACAATTTCTGGAATTCCACTGTACTTGCCGTGGTGGTGTGGGACAGAGCCTCTGGAACACACCACCCATACCACTACAAATGCTACTGCAATGCTTAGGGACCAACTTCAAAGGGACTTTCTGGCCTGTTTAAAATGGTCACTTAATGCACTTTAATCCATGGAAAGGGCACAACTGGGCTTTTTTGTTTTTTTTTTAATAATAAAAACATTTCTCTGTGTAGTGTCCAACAACGAAAGAATCCTAAACTGAGTGCAATGTGAATTTCTGTCTCAAACCTGCCTGTGATCAGTTGAGGAGTCCCTGCACAACTGGAATGGTGCCCGTTGCTGGACCATGTGTATTTCAGTGCTTTCCCAGGAGCTGTGCTGGCTGCCAGGTCTCTGCAAAGGACAAGTGAACACTTTGGAGCAGCCTGCAGGGCATTACTTCTGCATTTCACATGCATTTGAAGTGGAGTTTTTTATTTGTTTTGTTTTTGTTGTCATTTCTTTTTTTTACTTGGAGTTCTTCATCATCACTTTAAACTGCAGATAAGATTTTTAAGGCCTTTTGACAACTCTGAAATCCTACTTTTATCAAGCTGCCATAAATCTTTTCCTTACAGCTGTGAAATTGTGCTGCATTGCAAAAATCTCTGGAATCAGTGACTCTTTCCAATTGCCAGTGTTGAAGATTAGAACTTTTTTTAACTTGACTTCATTTATTTTACAAATAATAAAATCTTGGGGGAGGAGGAGGCCCTTTTTTTTTATTAGCTTTTATTTGTACTGTATTCTCAAGAGAATTAGATCTTAACAATTCTTGAGGTGTAAAATATTCTGCTTTCTTAACAGTTCTGCTAACGACACAACCTTCAATAAAGTTTGGTCATTTCCAGTATAATTGAAGTCTGGATTCATCTTGTTTCACAAAGAGGCAGTGTTTAAAGAGTCATAGAATTGTCATGGAATCATGGACTGGTTGGGGACCTTAAACCTCATCCTGTTCCACCCCCTGCCATGGCAAGGACACCTTCCCCTAGACCTGGTTGCTCCAAGCCCTGTCCAACCTCTGGCTTTGGACACTTCCAGGGATGAGGCATCCTCTGGGAACTCCATTCCAATGACCTACCACCCTTACAGGGAGAAATTCCTTCCCAATATCCCCTCTAACCCTGCCCTCTGGTAGTTTAAAGCCACTGCCCCTTGTCCTGGCACTCCAGGCCCATTTAAATTGTCTCTCTCCATCTTTTCTGCAGCTCCTTCAGGCACTGAACAGCCACAGATCACCCAAAGCTTCTCTTCTGCAGCCTGGAGGCAGCTCTGCAGGTGGGGTCTCACCTGAGCAGGGCACAGGGGCAGAACCCTCTTCCCCTGCTGCCCGTGCTCAGCCCAGGGCCCAGGCTCGGGGGCTTCCTGGGGCACGTCCAGCTCTCCCCCAGCAGCACCTAAAACCCTTCTCCCCAGGGCTTCTCTCCATCTATAAAAATTGAGGGAAAAAATGGATGAATTCCCAGTGCTTTTACTGAAAGCCAGCCCGGGCTGGCTCTGGTGCCCCACTAGGTGACACTGTGTGTCCGTGGTTTCCTGGTTGACTCAAATGAGCAGTTTCTGCTTTCAGGCTGAAGTGCGTGTGGAAGAGGGATTAGAACAGGACTGGCAAAAGGAATAAGGACATGCAGGGATTTTTCACTTCCATTTCTGGCTCCAGGTGGCTCTCGAGGGCAGCTGAGGACAACTGAGGGCTTTTTTTCCCCCTTCCTATCAGCTGCTTTTTATTTAAGTTACTGTCACTCAAGCCTGAGATGGGTTTGGTTGGGATAGAAGGGTGTAAGAGCCAGAAGCAATGCAGTGAAAGTTCTGCAGCAGCAGGAGGAAATGCTCATGTGTGTGACATGGATATTGGGAAGGAGAAGGGAAAAGCCTGCTGCCTAGTTGGAAGGTGTTGGCAGTTCCACAACCTACAGCTCATTTTCCTGCCTTTTAGATGGAGAAGTTAAGACTTGCTTTGTACAGAGAAAAAGCTAAAACAGCTGATGTGCAAATCCAAGCTGCTTTCTCCCATCTTTCTCTGTTCCTAACATATCCATTTAGTATCAGATTTCCTCAAATTGCTAAGCAACCAGAGATCTTTCTGACTGGAAACTGTGCTGTTTGAAAAGGGAGGGAAGACTATTTGTCATGGACTTGGATTTATGGAATATGCCAACTGCTTGTTTCTTAGGAAACGCAATTGAATTTTACAGTGTCTTCCCGGTTACGTGATACTGAAGCAATATTGGCTTCACTTACCAGAGACCATAATCAGAAAATCATTAATTATAGTTAAATCTGAGGCGTCTGTGAGTCTCTGATATACAGAGACCCACATCTGGTCACTCAGACCAGCTTGAACATCTTCAAGGAGAAATTAGCGCCCGGGGTACTTCTAAATAAAGTCATTGATTAAAAAAAAAACCCAGGTGAATAGATCATAAATTACTCTATCCTTGAATCTATTAGTTATCATAGTATTTGAGTGCTTAATGGGCCATTTAATCTGTTCTCCACTGGACAGGTGCCAAAAGAGACATTACACTAACGATGGATCGTTTGCTGCCCTGTCTTGCTGCCTTGAGGACTTTTACCAGTTAGAAGTCGTCTCTGCTTGTGGAAACCCCGAGGGCGCAGCAGTGCGTGAAGCATCAACGCCACGGCCGTGTCACGGTGTGCGATTGTTGGGGTGTCCAGTGCAGGGCCAGGAGTCGGATTTTGATGATCCTTGCGGGTCCCTTCCAACTCAGGATATTCAGTGACTCAGTGGTTCTATGACTCTATCGCCGACTCTCTTTCCGGTCCCTCTAGCTCTGTTCCCTCAGGGGACGCTGAGGCGATGGCGGCTCCGCGCGCGCGCTTCTCCCTCACGAGCCCGCGCGCGCCGCACCGGCGGGAACGCAGGGGCGCCGCACTGCGCATGCTCCAAACTAACGGGCCGCGCGAGGGGCCCGGCGGAACCGCCGAGAGCGACGGCCGCAGTGAGCTGTGAGGGGCG